>PITA01005453.1:42592-110594 GCA_004023965.1 Spilogale gracilis | reverse complement strand
ATTTTATTTATTTGACAGAGAGAAACACAGTGAGAGAGGGAACACAAGCAGGGGGAGTGAGAGAGGGAGAAGCAGACTCCCCGCCGAGCAGGGAGCCTGATGTGGGACTCGATCCCGGGTCTCCGGGATCATGACCTGAGCCGAAGGCAGTCGCTTAACCAACTGAGCCACCCAGGCGCCCCAAATAAATAAAATCTTAAAAAAAAAAATAAAGGCAATTAATGGTGAAACTCAGTATTGGCATTGTAGTCCCATTTGGTCTGGTATTAGCAAAATTTCACCAACTAGAGAGCTTACAAATATTACCAAGTTACAGCACCACTTTTATGGTTCTAACACTTGGGTTTGGGTTCAAGTCTGTCTAGACCTATATCTGGAACTGGGAGCCATAACAGACTGAATGCAGTCTGGAGAAAATCAAGCTGACTTTGTCTATTCCAGGGCGTTCACTTAAGGGAAAAAAAAAAAGCTGGGGCACCTAGGTGGCTCAGTTGGTAAAGAAACTGACACTTGATTTTGGCTCAGGTCATGATCTCAGGGTCATGGGCTGGAGCCCAACACAGGGCTTGGCAATCAGCAGGGTGTGTGCTTCAGGATTCTCTCTCCCTCTCCTTCCACTCCTCCCCCTGCTTGCACACACACTTTCTCTAAAATAAATATAAATAAATGGATAAATAAAATTTAAAGAAATTTTTTTAAAAGTGAAGTAGAGTTGACATAATATAAAGGCGTATTAGTTTCAGGTACACAGCATATAGATTTTGTCGTGGAAAATTCAAGGCAACCAAGGAAACTCAAGCAGCACACGGAAGTCTGGGAGAACATAGCCTTTTTTTTTTTTTTTTTTTTTTTAAAGATTTTATTTATTTGACAGAGAGAAACACAGCCAGCGAGGAAACACAAGCAACGGAAGTGAGAGAGGGAGAAGCAGGCTTCCCACCGAGCAGGCAGCCCGATGCAGGGCTCGATCCCGGGACTCCGGGATCATGACCTGAGCTGAAGGCAGAGGTTTAACCACTGAGCCACCCAGGTACCCCTGGGAGAACATAGCTTTATTTTTGCTGGTGGATTGTTCCCCAAAGACTGAGCACCCAACAGGATTAGGGGCGAGTTTTTATGGTTACAGGTGATGGGGGATGGTAACGGGATTTTTCTCAGTCTCTCATGGCCAATTGGCCCTCTTTTTTTTTAAATTTTTTTTTTTTTAAGATTTTATTTATTTATTTGACAGAGAGAAATCACAAGTAGGCAGAGAGGCAGGCAGAGAGAGGAGGAAGCAGGCTCCCCACTGAGCAGAGAGCCTGATGCGGTCCTGGATCCCAGGACCCTGAGATCATGACCTGAGCTGAAGGCAGAGGCTTTAACCCACTGAGCCACCCAGGCGCCCCAATTGGCCCTCTTTATTCAGAAATATAATCTATACAGAAGTGCCTGAGGAGAGTGCTAAGTCATCCCAGGGAACTTGTTTGGTTTTTTTCTTTTCTTAACCAAGCAGGATGGCCATTTGGTCTTTTCTGCCTCAGCAGAAGCAGTGGAGAGCATCGGACAGGAAGGCGCTGAGGCTGGGGGTCTTTTTCCACCTCATGTCCCCACTCTTGATGATCAGCAGGGATACCGTAGAGATCATCATTATCCAGATTTAAGGGACTGTATCCTCAGAGGACGAGTATCCAGCAGTTGTGTATTGAGAGACGGTATCCCTAATGAAATGGACGAGGCTGTTGAGGAGACAAGGACCGAGGGTAACTAGGAAGAGTAGGGACAATAAAGGGCCTACTAGGGGTAATAGCTAAGGTGTCCATGATTGTGGGTTGAAACCCCAAGATGTGAGTTTTTCTTGACAACGCTGGGTGCGTTCCTGGAGCTCGGGAACCTTGGAAGTGACAATCCTGACTGATGTAGTAGCAGCATTCATCCTGTAGGAAGAGACAGTTTCCTCCCTTTTCAGCAGTGTGGAGATCTAGGGCTTGCCGAATGCAAAGGGCTACTGCTGCAGGACTGGAGAGTTGTGTCTGGAGGGATGTTAATGAAGCTGCGATATGTTTCATATCATCGTTGAGTTCCTATGAAAGCTTGAAGTAAAAGTTAAAGGAAGTCCTAAGGCCCGATGCACTGGTAGCTACACCGGCAAAGATTCCAGCCCTCGGGAGGAACTGTTAAGACTATTGCCTGTTGCCTTCAGTGGTGAAGAGAGACCCGGGACCGGAACTGGGAGTCTGAGTATAGTGAGGCAGAGGGGGACAAAAACACAAGTATGCAACCGGAAAGGTCATTATTTCCATTGTGACACCTAAAGAGAAAGTTGTTTTTGTAGGATAGGAAGATGCCAGGGGGGGGGTGCAGTAGGATAGAGGAGCTGTGAAGCTCTGGCAGTCCAGGCCTTGGTGCAATCGAGGGGAAGAAAGCGGGTTAGACTGTTAGCTGGAAGCAGTGGGACTGAGTTTTGTATGGGGCCAAAACTCATAGGGCTTGTATTATTGGGCAACAGCCAGTTAGGTGGGACAGGGATACTGAAGAAAGCCGATTGAGTCAAGGGGAGACAGACCCAGCATGTGGAACCAGTAGGGGAATGGGTCAAGTTGAGCCATAAGTGGTAGGAAGTGTTTAAGAGTTGATGAGTATAGTTTTGAATGGTTGACCCTGAGGAATGGGGTTTATAGACGAAAACCTGGGCCGCAGAGAGGGTCTATCCCAGCGGAGAGTGAATATTGTTCCAGGGACCCTCCCGGAAACATACAAACGCAGCCCCCATCTTCGCGGCTGGTCCCAGTAGGAGCCTCCACAGTTTTATGGCGTAATTGTTAGTGTTTGGTTGGCCTGGGACATGTAAACCAGGGTGACCTGAAAGTTGTTATCTGATATCACCCATGGGGCTATGGTTTCACAACCCCATTGGTTACAAAAGGTTTTGGTTGTTCCCCCGCATTCCTCTAACCCCAAGTCTGGCAGAGGTACATCTGGTGTCCCTGTTCTTTACATAGCCTCCCTTCAAGTACTTGTTCCTTGTATAGAGCCAAGAGTTGACACAGGGATATCTGGAAGGTGGGATAGTCATCAGTGGTCTGGTTATGGAGGACTTTGTCCTGGCCTCCCAAAATCTGGGTCAATTTCCAGTCCTATGTTGTCGGGTTAGTGAGGGTCCCTGGTGGGAGGAGGCAGAGGAAACTTAGTAGCCATAACATGAGGCTCCAGCTGGGTTGAAAAAGGAGAAAATATATCTTAGAGTTTAGGGGCCCCTTTTTAGAGTGATCTTCAGAAGATTTGATGGTGATGGATGTGGGATGCAGGTAGTTTGGCCCGGGTTTGCCTTCTTCACTTGTGAATGGTGGATCCATGGTGTGATGCTGATAACCTTGATGGCAGTAGGAGTTATTAGAATTACTGTATGTGGGCCAGTCCAGGTTGGGCAAAGGGGTTCATGTTTCCAATCTTTTTTTTTTTTAAGATTTTATTTATTTGACAGAGAGAGAGAGAGAGAGAGAGAGAGAGAGAGAGAGAGAGAGATATCACAAGTAGGCAGAGAGGCAGGCAGAGAGAGAGGAGGAAGCAGGCTCCCTGCTAAGCAGAGAGCCTGATGTAGGACTCGATCCCAGGATCTTGAGATCATGACCTGAGCCAAAGGCAGAGGCTTTAACCCACTGAGCCACCCAGGCACCCCATGTTTCCAATCTTTTACCCAGACCTCATTTCCAGGGTGGAAGGAATGGACAGGGGTTCCTAGGGATATAGGGGCCCTCTCTAATATGTGGGCAGGTGATTCTGCGAGGATGAGGATTTTTCCCCTAGGGATAACAATTGGTCCTGGAGGTATGTGTCTCCTAAGATGTTAAGGTTGCTCAGAAGGGAAGACAACAGTGGTGGCGGCCTACCATAGAGTATTTCAAATGCGGAGAATCCATTTTTTTTGAGGGGTTACAGTGGGAGCAGAGTATTGCTAAAGGAAGTAGATCTGTCCACCCTTGGGAGGTCTCAGCATGTAATCTGGAAAGGGTTTCCTTGAGGGTACGGTCCATGTGTTCTGCTTTCCCTGAGCTCTGAAGCCGGTAGGCTGTGTGGAGTTTCCAGGAGATGATGAGGGCTGACGTTAACTCTCATAGAACTTCAGAGGTGAAAGCCAGGTCACTGTATGGTAAGCGGGATCCTGTACGGAGGCACGACCTCCTGGAGGAGTACTCTGGTGACTTCTCTGGCCTTCTTAGTTCAGGTTGGATATGACTCTACCCATCCTGAGAAGATACAGAACAGAACTAAGCAGATATTTTATAACTTGGTAAGGGATCATCTCCATAAAGTCTATTTCCAGGTCTTTGAAGGGAGCTGTCCCTGTGCACTATACTCTGGGGGGCGGGGAAGGTCCGGTTTTTGGGTTGTGCCTAGCACAAGTGGCACACCGGTCTGTGAATGACTTGCATAAGGTTGCAAGTCTGGCGATGTAGAAATATTTTGCCAGTTTTTCAAGCCCGGTTTTTCCCAAGTGTGAAGCTGAATGTTGTTCTGTGATGGCATAGGCAGCTAGGTTTGCTGGAATGAATAAGCACCCATCCAGAAAGTTCCACCACCCTTGGGGATGGAGAATGGTTCCCTCGGTTTTGGCCCAGTCATCTTCAGCTGCTATATAAGTGGGATTTTGTAAGGAGCGGGTAACGGATGCTATAATGGCAGGCTGTACATCTTGGGCAGCTTCTCTGGCAGCCTGGTCAGCTAGGCGTTTCCCTGTAGCTGGCTCGGCATCTCCTTTTTGGTGTCCCCAATAGTGAGTGATGGCTAAGCTCCAGGGTGCTCATACTGCTTCTAACAACTGGAGAATTTCATTTTTGTTTTTGATGATTTTTCCATCGGATGTGAGGAGTCCTCTTTCTTTGTAGATTGCCCCATGTATATGTAGAGTGGTGAAGGTATATCTTCAGTCAGTATATATGTTGACCTTTTTGTCTTTAGATAGTAAGAGCGCCTGGATGAGGGCCCAGAGCTCAGCTCTCTGAGCTGACCATCCTATGGGGAGTGCTTTGGCTTCTAGGACCTCTGTAGCCATGGTGACTGAGTAACGTGCTTTTCTTAGGCCATTGCTTAGGAAGCTGCTACCATCAGTGTATAGGGTAAGATCAGCGCTCATCAGAGGGGAGTCCTGGAGGTCCAGCCAGGTGGTATAGACTTCAGTTATGATCTCCAGACAGTTATATTCTGGTTTCCCTTCCGCCATCAGGAGGTATGTGGCCGGGTTGAGGGCCTGCATAGTCTGTAGGTTTACGCGAGGATTTTCTAGAAGTAGCCCTTGATATTGAGTGAGCCTGGGGTATGATATCCATTTCTGACCATGACTGTTCGTAACAGTGATCACTGAGTGGGGAACTTCTACTGTGAGCTGTTGTCCAAGAGTGAGCTTGTCAGCCTCCCTGATGAGGATTATGGTGGCTGCGAGGGCCTGTAGACAAGAGGGCCTTAGGGAGGCGGGAGGCGAGAGGGTCTAATTTCTTTGACAGATATGCAATGGGCTTTTCCCAAGGGCCTATTGGTTGGGTTAGAAGTCCTAAGGCAATTTTGTTTTTTTCATGAACATACAGGCTGAAGGGTTTCCCAGTATCAGGTAGGCCTAGGGGCCCTTCCAAGTAAGTCCTTGAGCTCCTTGAAAGCCTTTTCTTGTCTGCCTTCCCATTGTAGAGGCTGATTATCCCGTTCCATTAGTGAATCATACAGGGGCCTGGCTATGGCTGACAACCCTGGCATCCAGATTCTACAGAATCCTGCAGCCCCCAGGAACTCGTGCAAGGCTCGTTTGGTGGTGAGCTGCAGGAGGTTAGTTATCACGGCCTTTCCTTTGGTGCTGAGGGCCTGCCTTCAAGTTATCATGAATCCTAAGTATTTGACCTCTTATCTACATAATTTGAGCCTTTTTCCAGGATGCTCAATATCCTCTTTTTGATAAGTGATATAAGAGGTCGAATGTTGCTCAGTGGCAGGTTTCCTTCTGGTGATGAGAAGGTTGTCGACATACTGAAGTACTGTGCAGCCAGTTTGTTCTCTGGGGAAGTCAGACAAGTCGGAGGCCAGGGCTTCACTAAATATTCTTGGTGAGTTTTTAAATCTCTGTGGAAGTCTGGTCCAGGTGAGTCACAACTGGCGTCCTGAGTTGACATCAGTCCATTCAAAGGCAAAGAGGGGTTGGCTTACAGGGGCCAGGCTAATACAGAAGAAGGTTTCCTTTAGATTGAGGCAGGTAAACCAGGCAGTGTTGGGCGGATCTGGTTTAAGAGGGCATAGGAGTTTGGCACCACTGGTTGTAGAGTCTGAGCAACTTGGTTTATGGGCACTCAATCCTAGACAGGTCGGTAGTCCCCGTCAGGCTTTTTTATTGGGAGCAATGGAGTGTTCCAGGGAGATGGGCATTTGATCAGAATACCTGCTTTGTTTAGTCGTTCTAAGTGGGCCTGTATGCCTATTTGGGCTTCCTATGAGATCGGACACTGCCTTTGCTGTTGCGACTGTGCTCCAGCCTTTAGTTCTACAATGACTGGAGCTTGCCGGATGGCAGGCCCAGGAGGGTCATCTTCCACCCATACATCAGAGACTATAATCCGGTAGGCCTTGGAGTTTGTCTCAGGGTGTTCTTGTTTGAACAGTCTCCATTCCTCGTCCCAGGGTGTGCTGAGGGGCAAGTGAATTGAGGTCCGGCGGGGCTTAGACTCATGGTGGCCTGTCCAGGAGATTTGAAGATTTGTACTCCTAATTTTGAAAGCAAATCCCTTCCCAATAAAGTGAGTGGGCAGTCTGGAACATATAGAAATTAATGGGACACAATGTGTCCACCTAGTTTGCAAGTTCAGGATTGGCAAAAGGGTTGGCTCGTGTGGCACCCATGATGGTTACGGTTCGTCCTGTATGGGGTGCCACTGGTGTAGTTACTATCTCTGCCCTGGTGTCCACCATGAAAGTGATCTTTTGGCCCCCCACATTTACATCAACCATGGGCTCCCGGGGGCCTAACGTTAATGAGCCTGGTCCCCATCAGTCTGAGCCTATGTTGGCTAATCCGATAAAGTCTAGATCCTAGTCTGTCTGGGTTTCAGGTCAGGTGGAGGATTTGAATGGCCTTGGCCTTCAATTTGGGCATTCCTTCTTCCAATCCCCCATTTCCTTGCAGTACGCATATTGATCCTTTTTGAGGGTTCTGCACTATTGAGGCTGTCCTCTTAACTGCTCTGGTGGTCCTCATAGTTGGGAGTTTTGTTGAAGAGCAGCGGCCAGCAGGGTGACCTTATGTTTCATTTTCTTTTCAGCCTCACGTTTTGCTACAGTGTCCCGGATTCGATAGACCTTATTGACTATTTCTAGTAGCTTGGTAATGTTCATCCCAGCAAAACCCTCAAGTCTTTGGAGCTTGTAATGGATATCAGGAGCTGACTGTGCCACAAAGGCTGCATTTACCATCTGTTGGTTCTTGGGTGCTTCCAGATCAAATGGACTGTATATACGGAAGGCCTCACAAAGCTGCTCGTAGTAATTACCAGGAGTTTCTTCCCCATCCTGGGTCACATCAGCTGTCTTTGACATGTTGGTAGGTTTTTTGGCACCTTGGCAGAGACCCCACAGGATAGCTTCCTGGTAGTGCTTAATAGCATTACAGCCTTCTTCTGTGTTGAAGTCCCAGTCAGGCCGGTTCTCTGGCACAGACTCCCGAGCCCATCCCTCAGTATTTGTAATGCCAGCTGGAGCTACCTCTTCGAACCACTTACGCACCTCCTAAAGGATTCTCCTTCTTTCCTCGTTGTTGAACAAGGTGCAAAAGAGCTGTTGACAATTTTCCCTTGTTGGTCAGTGGGTTTGGAAGATGGATTCCATGAGGTCAATCACTGTCTGCGGTTTTTCTGAATATGTGGGAGTATGTTTCCAGTTTAGGAGGTCAGTAGTGGTGAAAGGTTGTTAGTAGGTGATGGGTTGACCTGGTTGAGGGGTGCCATTTGCACCAACTCTTTTAGGACCTCGTATTTCACAGAAGGGCATTTGGTAAGCTGGGATCTCCCACATTCAGAGGTGGCATGTGGTATTTCAGGGTTTAGGTTCTGGGGAGGAATCCCCATCACCAGTAGTTGGGGGTGGAATGGAGGCTGGTAATGAGACCATTGACGGTTGGGGAACTGGGGCGGCGGGGAGACTGCAGCCGTTGGCGGAATCAGAGGTGTTGGAGAGACTGTAGTTGGTGCTGGAACGGGGAAAGGCAGGGATGGCATAACCGGTGGTGAGACCAAGGGTGACGGGGTCCCCGCTCCCACCTCAGGAGCAGTTGGGGGGACCAGAGGAACATACAGTGGTGGGAGCTCTTCCTCTGGATCCCCTGATACATGGCTTTATTCCAAGTACCTCTGGCTGGTTGAGCAACGAGGTTCCTGCACTGTCCCTTACTACTGATGCAAAACAGTACCCATAGGGGAAGGGTTCTAGCTATTTCTAGCCATATTTCCAGTCAATATATGGAAACTGATCTGGGTGCCCTGGGTTTCCCCTGACTATGTGATAAACACGTTGGATGGTGGGCAAATCTTAAGGTTCCTTCTAAAGACCATCCAACATCAAAACTAGGCCATTCTAGCTCACAGAGGGTCCTGAGTTTTCCCTGGGTCATATATAGTCACCACGAGATGGGCCGCAGTCACCGCTAAAGCCCTTTTTAACGTTTTTAAGCATACAATCTAAGACAGTGGATTTTCTGGGTTTCCCTGCCATTGTGAATGATGCCACAGACAAGGGGAAGGGATTCTTTCAGATGCTGTCCTGCTCACGTCCCTCACAAGAACTTAGGAACGTCTTAGCTAAGGTCTATCAGTATAAGCCCCAGACCAGGATACTCTGTGGAGGTGACCATTATGCTATATTACGCTTCCGCGAGACTCAGGGTGCAGCCTGCTCAGACTCCATAGCCAAAGTGGTGGAGTTATACAGATTCACAGTCAGGCACTCTTCACATTCAACCAGGTTGGACATCCTCCTCTCTGGGTATCCCTGACTAATGGGAGGTGATCAAGCTCCCCTTCCGTCACCGGTGGACAGGTCTGACTCGGGCAGTGGCCCCGGGATTTACCTGGTCCAACGGGTAGATCCAGCCAGTTGTCCCCAGTCTCCTATTGCGTGGAGGCAAGCCACGGCTGTCTGGAAGAACCCAGCTTTGGGTCCGCTGAAATCAGCAGGGTGCGCCTAATCCCTAGGGTAGGTTCTCCATTGTCCTCTGCGGCCCGTCTCCTCTCCCACACCGGTGGCACAATGCGCCAGTGTGGTTGGGTTTCCTGGTCAGGGAACCAAATGTTGTGGAATATCTGAGGTGACCCAGGAAACTCAAGCGGCACTTGGAAATCTGGGAGAACACAGCTTTGTTTTTGCTGGTGGGCTCAGTGGGATTGTTCTTCAACGACTAAGCACCCGGCAG
The DNA here is from genome assembly GCA_004023965.1 of Spilogale gracilis. NCBI lineage: Eukaryota > Metazoa > Chordata > Mammalia > Carnivora > Mephitidae > Spilogale > Spilogale gracilis. Next base: position 101,179 of record PITA01005453.1, on the reverse strand, counting down.
GGTTAGGAGCGAGCTTTTATGCTTACGGGTGATAGGGGATGGTAATGGGACATTTTTCACCGTCTCTCATGGCCGGCTGGCCCTTTTTATGTGAAAGTATAATCTATATGGAAGCAACTGAGGAGAGTGCTAAGCCATCCGGGGGAACTTGTTTGCTTTTTTTTTCTTTTCTTAACCAAGTGGGACAGCCATTTGGTTTTTTCCACCTCAGCAGAGCAGTGGAGAGCAGTGGACAGGAAGGGTCGGAGGCCGGGGTCTTTTTCTGCCTCAATTTGACAATTCTATACTTAATGCTCACCACTGTAAGTGTAGTCACCATCTTTGCCACCATACAATATTAGTACAGTATTATTAACTATATTCCCTATGTTGTATTTTTCATCTTTGTGGCCTACTTATTTTATAACTGTAAGTTTGTATCTCCTAATCCATTTTATGCCCTGCACCTGGTCCACAACAAGAGCCCTCTTGCACACATTTCTCTTACCTGGCATTCCTCACTTGCCTCATCCAAATTCTTCACCTTCAAGATCCAAATCAAGTTCTGCCACCTTTCAGACATGTCTGTGACACCTATGTAAAAACAAATTACTGGACTCAGAAGGCATTGCCTCTAGCCAACTGTTTTGCTATAGAGATTGTCTAGACTAAATAAATTAGTATAATTTCCAGGAAAAGAGAAAACATTTAACTTTAGCTGAAGCGTCACTTTGTTAAGACAGTTTAGCACGGGAAAGGGTTTGGCCATCACAATGGGGTAGCAGGACAAGTTCAACTACACTAGTGCCTCACTTATGAATAACTGCATGATTGGGGTATTGGGTAGCCCAGCTGGTGAAGCCTCCGACTCTTGGTTTTGGCTCAGGTCATGATCTCTGGGTTGTGGGATCCTGAACATGGATCAGGCTCTGCCCTCATCAGGTAGTCCACTTCTCTCTCCCTCACCCTCGCCCTCGCCCTCTGCCTCAGCCCAGTGCCCCCGCTCTCTCTTGCACAATAGGTAAAATCTTTGACCAAAAGAAATAAAATATTGGGATGCCTGGGTGGCTCCCTCAGTTAAGCATCTGCCTCTGGCTCAGGAGATCCCTGGGTCCTGAGATTGAGTCCCCACTGAGCAAGGAGCCCATTTTTCCCTCTGCCTGTCCCTCCCTCCGCTTCTGCCCTCTCTCTAGCAAGTAAAATCTTTTTTAAAATAATAAAATAAATAAAATCTTTTAAAAGATAAAAAAGTAACAGCATGACAAACCACTGTTAGCTTAGGAAGTATGTCCTATTCAAACTGATTAAGTATAGTTGACAAAAAAGGTTACATTAGTTTCAACTGTACAACACAAGGATTCAACAACTATATACCCACAATTACAGCTACTGGTACCATCTGCTTTCCTAGGTCTTACTGCAGCAGAAAAAGGGGTCAAACACTGGTTCTCTCTCAATTTGGGAGGAATAAAGAAAAGTCTAAATTTTATTTGTGGGCTCTGACTTATAACTCCTTTACCCTTTTTTCAGCAATGACAAATGACCTAAGCTTTTTAAACCTAGATGGAGATTAGAATCCCTATCTCTAAGGATTGTTAAAAGGATAAAATAAGAAAATGTACTGCAGGGGCGCCTGGGTGGCTCAGTTGGTTAAGCGAATGCTTTCCGCTCAGGTCATGATCCTGGAGACCCGGGATCAAGCCCCACATCGGGCTTCCTGCTCAGAGGGAAGCCTGCTTCTCCTTCTTTCAGTCCCTCTGCTTGTGCTCCCTCTCTCACTGTGTTTCTGTCAAATAAATAAATAAAATCTTTAAAAGAAAATGTACTGCAAAAATATACTAAGCACTCAAATGGTAGTCATGTGTATGTGTCATATATATATATAATGATGTACGTTTATGTACAAAATATAGCCCCTGGTTTGTGCCCGAAAAAGCAGAAGTGTTGGGGGCAGGCTAAGTCTTCACATGGGCTCCCTGACTCGTCAGAACGTCCTGAACCTCTTAAAATTTGATGCAGAACTTCGTGCTCAGTTGTTGGTATATTCTACTGCGAAAACGATTCGGTTTGTATCAGGGTCTTAAATAAGTTCGTGAACCAAAAGAAGGCGGGGAACCAGTAGAGCAGTTAAGGCTTTGATTTAAGGACAAGGAATTGGGGGTGACCTAAGGAATCGCCTCAGGTCACCTGAGGGGAAGTAAAGATCAGCAGTGCGGGTCCAGCCTGCTGCCTTTCCTCCTGGAGTTGGGCAGGCCCAGCCTTGCCTCCCATTTCTCTGCCCTTTGGGCCCGGTGAGGCCTCCAGAACTCCCTCTACTTACCCCCAGAACCCCGCGCGGGGGTAGAAAACGCTGGTACCTCAGCGCTCAGCTGGAAGCCACACTTGCCCACTCCGCCCCGAGGACGCTTCAAACTGAGTGTGGGGGCGGGGCCAAAGCGCGAGGCGAGGTGCCTATGAGGGAGTGGTGCTCTGGCGACAGAAGGCGGGACGACGGGGAGCGCGCCGGGGGCGGGACTACGCGAAGCGCGCAGAGCCCGGGAGCGTCACTTTTGACAATGTCCGCTAGTGAAACTGGGTGTGGGTTTGAGTTGAAGAGTTCTAGTGTTGGAGACACAAAGTAGGTGAGAACTCGTGTTTAACTACGGGTTCCATTGCCCTAGTTAAACACATCTCTGACAGCTCCCGAAGGACACTCTGCAATGCTGCTTTCTTTCCTGACTGCCTGGCAGCAGATGGCAGGGGCAGGAAGCTATTTAGAGAACAACCTGAGCTTTGCTCCACCCCAGCTTTTATACAGGGCCAGTCTCAGAATCATCAGTTCTCTAGTAGTTGGGTGGCAGTAGGGTCTCTCTTGGACTCTCCAGGCCTTCATTCTGCCTCCTCCTCAGAGAAGCAGTGGTCGGACCATTCTGACTATATGATGACTGGACAGCCTTTGCCTACCATTCCATGTGTCAATGTGGGCTGGGCCAAATATGGAGGAGGGTCCCTACTAGGGTTCTCATTCCCCCCCCCCACACACACACAAAGCTTTACATATGGGGAACTATTACGTATCACCAGACACTTGCCAAGTATTATGCTGCTGTTAGAGTCAGTTCTGGGTGCATGGCCTCACTGTCTGCTTTTCCTTTAGTCAATAAGCATTTCCTGAACACCTGCTGGCAACTGGCATCACATACTGAAAAATGCATAAAGATCGGCGAAGGCACCATGAGAGGCAAAGGGAAAAGGCACCCAAACATTACCAAGGAGGTTTCTAGAAAGCAGGCACCAGGAGTACAAACTGGTTAGGTGAAGAAGTGAGAGAAGATGTGCCAATTAGACAGCCCAGCAAAGACAAAGGCATGGCAATAAAGGCCACATTGTAATTTGGGGACTGGTAGAGTTCAGTGCCTGAAGAGGACTATGGGGAGAATGTTCTAGGAGAAGGCAAAAGTGGAGGGAAAAACTGGAGAGCATGAAGCTTGACCTGAGGAGGAAGCAGAATAAAGCTGCTTTTTTCCCATCCTCCAACCTGTTTCTTACCTGTAATGATAGGTACATTCCTTTTTTTTTTTTCTTTTAAAGATTTTTTAATCTATCTATTTGACAGAGAGAGACAGCAAGAGAGGAAATACAAGCAGGGAGAGCGGGAGAGGGAGAAGCAAGCCCTATTAGTAGGGAGCCCGATATGGGACTCAATCTGAGGACTCTGGGATCATGACCTGAGCCAAAGGTAAACATTTAATGACTGAGGCACCCAGGCACCCCTATGTATGCTATTTTTAACACTAGTTCCAAAACCAGCATTGTATGGTGTATGACCATATTTAGCAACCTACAGTAGGAGCTAGTGATCCACCAGGATGTTCTGCTCTTGGAACCATCAAATCAGGATCCGGACGCGCTATTTGAAGTTGGGACCATCTGGATAATAGTGTCCTTCTTAAAATGTCACATTGACTATTGAACATGTGCACCAGAACGTGTAACACTGACAGTGGGGAAGATGCAGATTTGAGGTAAAACTAAAAGACAAGCTTGGAGCTGTTGAAACAGCAGGGATTGCCAACTATAAAATGCCTGGCTGAGCCTTGGGGTCAGTAGCAGGGAGTGCTTACTGAGAATACTGCTGGGAGAGAGGGGAGCTGAGACAGCATCAGTTCTATCTGACCCCTCTCTCTGCAAACCTCTGACCTGGGACTGGCTTTGCCTGAAAAGTGTGGGGATCTGGTGGTCCCATAGATCAAACAATGCAAATGTAATTGTAGAGGTAAGGGGAGGCATACCCTGCATTCTGATCCCCTAGAAAAGTACCCAACTTGAAAAGTCAGATTGGCATATCTTAACTCATCAAATAGCCTAAGGGCTGTCCAGTGAACAATGGACTGGCCATGATCCCTGTGGCTCTAGGGCTCAGGAAGACTCATGAATAGAAACATCAAGTTTCAAGGAGACAATTAGAGTTGAATTTAAAGAAGATTTTCATTTTTTTTGAAAATGAAAATTTTTCATTTTCAAAAAATGAAAATTTTTTTCATTTTGCTACATATGACTTAGCACTGGATTGATTCTAAAATGACAGTCTCAGGGCACCTGGGTGGCTCAGTCATTAAACATCTGCCTTTGGCTCAGTTCATGATCCCGGAGTCCCGGGATCAAGCCCCACATCAGGCTCCCCGCTTGACGGGAAGCCTGCTTCTCCCTCTCTCACTCCCCCTGCTTGTGTTCCCTCTCTAGCTGTGTTTCTCTGTCAAATAAATAAAACATTTCAAAAATCATTTAAAAATAAAATAAAATGAAGGTCTTTCTGTCATTAAAATTTAGAGGCTGTTCTCAAGATGGTGGTTTGTAAGATTGAGTAAGGGACAGGCGAGGCTTGTAGGAGAGACAGGTAAGAGGGCTAGTAACCAGGCTCACAGAAATCCCAGATGTGGAGAAGTGTTATAAACAAGATATTAATCAGAGAGAGGGACCATAACAGAGCCACCTTGTTTGTCTTAAATGTTATAGATGAGATATTTACCAATCACCTGAGTTTCCTATAAAAGATGGACCATAAAAGCCCTCAGTGACAGCCCGTTCCTGACTCCTCTCACTCTACAGAGCTTTTTTCCCTTTCCTTTCTGTTCTCGCTTTCATTTAATACATTTTCACCTTACTTCAACTTTTTGTCTGAAAGATTCATTCTTCAACTCCGTGAGACAAGAACTCTACAACACCATGAGGTTTCACATCCTCCTCTTCCCCTACCCCCCAAACCCTGGAAGTCCTCTCACCCAGATGCAGCTCCAAAGGTGAGGACCAAGCAGGAACCAGGATTAAGGGTGCAAGTTGGCCAGTCCCACACCCTTTCTTGATTAGAAGGACGTGTCTTGTTTTGGGAGCTCGGGGGTAGGGTTTCCCTGAGATTTGAGCATCCCTTCTGATTTCTGGTGCCTCTTCAGGGCACCGTGCTCTTCCTTTGACGTTAACCCATTTTGGAATCTTAACATTGGATGAGGCCTCGATTAGATTAGGCCCACCTGACCTCCTTCCGAAGCTTCCTTTAATAAGCTAATGGGCTTCAATGTTATGGCTAGCATGTGGGAAGACAGGCTATGAAACTAAGCACCTGTGACCAGAACCTAGCAGTGATGACCTACAGCCCCAAAATGGGAGTTCGGAATATCACAGGTGAAGGTTTATTTTGCTGAGTCACTTTCTGCCTTGGCTTCTCTTACAAACCACCGCTGCTCTTCTGAGTTTCATGTTGCTCACAACATTCAGTCCTTAGCAATGGAACATTCCTTCTTTGCGAAAAGGGGCGAGGGTGGGGGACAGGAGGGATGTTCTATTCAGCTACCTTCTAGCTCTTGGGTTACAAGGAACTCAGCTGGTAGGCTAGGGGTTTCTCAGGCCAAGGCAGCTAACTGTCACAGGAATCACAGGAGCTGCCTGCCTCCTGACGCCCCCCAGAGGTATACAACCAGCTCCTATTTCAGCCCCCACCCAGGAGCAGCCAGTCCTTCCCCCTAGACCACAATTGTCCTGGTTGGGGGTAGGGAAGCCTATGAGAACTTGTAAACAACCAGGCTTTGCCAGCTCAGATTCCAGGAAGTGAGAGTTAGTAAACAAATCCCTCTGGCCTCCTCACCTCTGATTAGTTGGCCAGCCTGCAGCTGGTCTCTGCCCAAACCTCCTCTTCCCTCTTGCCTACCTCATGTCTACGTCCCCTTAGCACCTCTCAGCCGCCCTGCATGGGAGGCCCAGCAGGAACTGTCATCCTCATTTAACAAATGAAGGAATTGAGGCCCAGAAAGACCAAAATACATTAATACCCTCAGACCCTGCAGCAAGAAGCCTTGAGTTTAAGCTTTGAGTTGGGGGACTTATGGGAGTAATAGGTGCTCCAGAAAAGGCAGAGGCCAATATAAACTTTTTTTTTTTTAAGATTTTATTTATTTATTTCACACACAGAGAGAGATCACAAGTAGGCAGAGAGGCAGGCAGAGAGAGGAGGAAGTAGGCTCCTCACTGAGCAGAGAGCCTGATGCGGGCCTCAATCCCAGGACTTGAGATCCTGACCTGAGCCGAAGGCAGAGGCTTAACCCACTGAGCCACTCAGGTGCCCTATGAATTTTTTTTTAAAGTTTTTTAGAGTGGCGGCTTCTTCTTCTTCTTCTTCTTCTTCTTCTTCTTCTTCTTCTTCTTCTTCTTCTTTAGGATTTAATTTATTTATTCATGAAAGACAGAGAAGCAGAGGCAGAGGGAGAAGTAGGCTCCCTGCGAAGCAAAGGAACCTGATGCAGGACTTGATCCAGGAACCCCAGATCGTGACCCTAGTCGAAAGCAGACACTTAACCATCTGAGCCCCCTAGGTGCCCTAAAATGGCTTCTTTTGCTTAGCATTTTGTTTGTTGTTGCAGGAAATCAGTTGTACCTTATTGAATATAGCAGGGATTCCACGCCCCCCAGCCCCATAGTACTTTTTTTTTAACTGGGGTGAAAAAACACATAGCATAAAATACACATAGCAAGGAAGAGAGCCCCAGAAGGGGGAGGGGCAGAGAAGCAGGCTCCCCACTTAGCAAGGAGCCCAACAACGTGATCCCAGGACCCCGGTATTATGACTTCAACCGAAGGCAGACGCTTAACTGAATGAGCCACCCAGGCACTCCCACGTACCACTTCTAAGTGTAAAGCACCCAGTGCTGTCAACCATGTCACACTGCTGGGCACCAGATCCCCAGAATCTGCCTCTGCACCTGCAACTGAACTCAAGGGGTTTGCTGCTTGGGGTGTCTCCTCTTACGGTTAGTACAGGGGTGTTTACTCAGTACGCTTCAGAATAGGGGCATGGAGTCGGATTCATTAAGGAGCTTACAGGCATTGTGTTACTTAAGCACTTTGGATCAGCTGCGCATGCTCACTATGTCAAGGTGCCAGGGCATACATTATATGCTCAAAAATGGCTGAAGCCCCCCCCACCCCCCGAGATCTTAGAATTTTAATGAGCTAAAGGTAACTTCAGGGCAGCTTAGAGGGCTTCTCTGAAAGACCTCAGCAACAGTCCAGCTCAAACTGGCTCATGCCTCGGGGTGTCCAGTGGAACACCTGGTTCTATGTCTCCTTGGTGGGAGCATCTTGTTCTACAAAACAGACACATTCTTTCCCTGCTGTAGTCCCTTCCCCTCCCTCCTTTCTGTTGAGAGCTTGTAGCCCTCTGATCCAAGTAACTCCCCTTAATGCCCTAGCTCACACACCCTGAACAACTCCCACCTCCTCTGCCCCTGGCTCCTTGGCACCCTCCACTCTACTCCCTTTTTCCACTATTGCGACTACTTTAGATACCTCTTCCAAGCCCTATGGTATAGGATGTGTCTTTTTGTGATTGCTTATTTCACTTAGTAAAATGTGTTCAGTGTTTTTATGTCAGAATTTGCTTTCTTTTCCAGATCAGGAATATTCCACTGCATGGATCTGACACTATTTCCTTACCCATTCATCCACTGACGGGCACGTGGATTGCTTCCACCTCTTGGCTATGGTGAATAGTATTGCAGCCAATAGAAACGTTTTAGATACTCACCTGTGTCAGTAAATGGCCAGTGGGCTTCAAACAGCTCTAGGGAGAAGGGTCCCTTCCAGGACAGAGTTCTGTTCAGCCTTAGGTTGGGATGTGAGATGAAATGAGGACGGGCACAGCTTAGGTTCTGTGTGTCCTGCCTACTGGCTGAAGCCCCCTTTCCATTGCTCTTGAACTTCAGGGGCGAACATTTTGGGGCTGTGGGGACAGTCTGGAATCTGCTCCAGTTTGTACACCGTGGGAGATCACTTGCCAGCACCACCCCTTTCCTGGGGCCATGATATAGTGGAGGACACGAGGCTCCTTCTAGGACTGCCAGGGAAAACCCAGGATGCAATATTTGAAACATACTTGTACTATTCAGTATTTGTGTGAAATTCTAATTTCACTGTGGGTCCAGTACTGTTATTTGCTGTATCTGGCAACCCCACCTCTGAATCCACCGAGAGTCTCCCTCACAAGCCAAGACCAGGACCTTTACCTCCTGACCTAGGTTCCTTGAGAATGGATGATGTGGATGCTTTTGAACTCCAGGCTTGTCTTGAAGCACAGTGTGTCGAGCCCCATCCTGGTTCACTAAACTTGCCCCTAAATCATTTGCTTGACTGAGCCCCCATCCTTGCCTCACTCTCTTTGACTTTAGGCAGTGAGTCTGCCTGAACCCCAGGAAGCTGCCCTAAAATCCGTATTTCATGATTCCTTCTTTTCTCAGGCAACCCAAAATGGTGATCATGAAACCGCATGTCCTGCTTATGCTTCTCATCAGGGGAGTGAAGAGTGAGTGGCGGGGGCAGGTGTAGTCGGGTGCAATGAGGGGGACCGTCTCTGGGAGCATGGAGCTCTCCCTCTCCAACTCATCGTTGATTTTCTCCTTTGCTTTAGAAGTTACAAGACAGCAGGGCCTGAAAATCCTCGGTCCATCCACCCTACCCAGAATGGGCACCCCACAGACCTATACCAATGCCCAATCTTCTTAAGAGGTCTCCCGTCCCTTATCCTGAAGGCTGATAAAGATCCTTCTCTGTGCTGGCTCATGAAGGGCGGAAGGGCCTTTTGGGGTTGTGGGTGTCCTGGGGAGAAGGAGTGCTGAAGTTCCATTTTGTATGTTTATTTTTACTTTTAAAATGTGTGGCTACTGGAATTGCATGTGCGCTTGCTCCTAATGTCTACCTAACACTGCTGCTTTAGACCCACAGGTGTCTTGACCTCTCTGGCTCCCTGTGTAGCAGCTGGGGCAAGCTTTCAGGCGTGGGTCTGGCAGTCTGGTGGCAGGGTTCCTGCGGCACTCTTCTGGACCAAGCTGGCCAAGTGGGCATGGCATGGTGTTGGTGGAGGGAGGACTGAAAGGATGGGGTGCTGAGGTGCAAACCCAGGGCAGCTGGCCCCTGGCCAATCCAGAGCCCCAGGTTCACTTCCTATGCCTTCTGCGTTGTGATCACCAAACCTTGGATCTGGAGGTAGCCTTGGGGGCTAATGCCTATTGCACCAGGGACAAGAGGGGGCAGTTCTCGGTGGCAGCAAACTGAGTCAGTGGTTCCAGAGTCCCAATTCTACCCCTTCCCAAACTGCCTGCCTGGGCTTTCAGAGGAGGTTCAAGACCCCTTCCTACTCTGCCTAATTTGATGCATCTTTGCACATGCCTGAGCCTTTTCAGGAACGCTGTTGGTCCTTCCTTCTATGCAACTGCCCTTGATGGAGCAACTGTTTAATCTTCAGGTCTCCACTGCCTGGAAGCTCTAGGATGGCAGGATCCTGGTGATGTTTGGTATTCAACCCAGCATGCTGGCAGAAGGAGCTCTATGGTAGAGATTCATCGGTGAATGAATAAATGGTATTCCTTCCTCAGGAAAACCTGTCCTGCCTCCAGTCCCTGAATCAGCCCAGGCCTCCATAAGTCCCTGTCCCCTCATGGTCAGTGTCCCTGCTGGACAATGAGCTGCCCTGGGGCAGGGATGGTGGCTGCGCTCCTAACGCCTTCCAGAGCCCGGCACTGAGCAGGTGCTCAGGCAATAAGGAATGAGAAACAAACCTAGGCCAGTACCTTCCCTGATGGAAGGACAGATGCCCAAGGTGCTCTGCAAACCTTCCCAGTGACCCAGGTAGGCGGCTCATGGTGGGGTGCAATGAGCATAGGAGTCCTGCCAGTGATGCAGAATTCCACCTCTTATCACTGCTGAGGCTCTGGGAGCCTCCCTCATCAGAATCCCGGTGGATGGCGACAGTGAGGAGCAAACAGAATGCTGCCCTTGAGCACAGCGCTCCCCCCCATGTGCCTACTGACCGCTCACTGTGAGCCTCACCGCAGGACTCCTCTGGAGGGAGCACTAGGTCCCTGGGACACGCAAAGAGCACTGGTTGGCTCACCAAGTCTGCTGCCCGCTGTGGGGTGTGCTCCCCCTTCCCCCCTCAGTGCAACAGAGCCTCACACCAGCCAGCACAGAAAACATTGCTTTATTAACTGCGTTTGCCAACACACGAGGAGTGCAAAGGGCTCCTTGAGACACTAGCCCTGGTGGGGGCCGGGGTCCAGAAAGCCCCATGAGTGAGCAGGACAGGATGGGCGTGGGAGCTCCGCAGCAGCGGCAACACGGAGTCATGCAGGGCGCGCGGGCACTGGCCGCAGCGAGGCGGCCGTACATTCTATTGCTCATTAAGGGCAGCGAACATGGACAATGTACAAAAAGGAGAAATAGGTCTTTGCGTTAATGAAAAATACATTTTTTCTCTACAAAGGAATCTTTTCTAATACAAGAAAATAAATATTGCAACATAAGCCAAAAATAATTTAAAATTGCTCTTTTCAATATATTTTCAATATTTCTCTTGTATATTAACAAATGGCACATCACTTTCTTTGAAACAAGGACAGAAGGTGTCGCCTCCTGTGACATTCATATCATCCCCCCACCCGAGTCGTTTGTGGAGCACAGAGTGTTTGTGTGTCTGAGGGACAAGGTGGCAGCAAGTGCTTTAAAGAACAACCAAACGTCTCAGATTCTGGCCCTGGCTCTTTGGCCAGTGTGGCCGGCTGGGCCAGGGGTGTGGGAAGTAGCCTCCTCTAAGGGCCTTGCTACAGGCATCCAGACCATTCTGCAGGGCTCTGGGCATGGGCAGAGACTAGCCACATGTGGCAGTGAGCAAGGAAATGCCAAATCCGGCTGCTGCCAACGTCTGTTAATAGCGGGCAGTTGATTCTTGAGAAACTGCTCCAGCAAGTCCCACAACGTGTCCATACACCACACACAGACATGCATGTGCAGGGACACAGGCTATGTGCCCTGGCACAGACGCACACACCTCCAGGCCGGCACCCACGCGTGGAAGCCTTGGCAGCTTCTCGAAGGAACGGAGACCCTCATATTACAAACGCTCACACACTGTCACAAAGTCAGAGAGCTCACTTAATAAGATAAAGCCTTCTACCTTTCTTCTCCTCAGTCACTTTAAAATACATTTATGATGCATAAAAATACTTTCCTTGCTTATCCTTTTCTCACTGTAATGAGGGGGCAGGAGGAGCTGTGCAGCCGAGACTGGGAGAATGGAGAATGACAGAAGGAGTAACAGAGCAGCTTCTCCCTCCCAGAAGCTGGCCAGTGAGTGAGGGCAGATGTGGTCAAGCAGAGGCTCTGCCTTGGCCTGTGGCCTGCAAAAGGCCTCCTGCCTTCTTCTCGGTTTCCAACCACAACACCAGGGGTGGCAAAGCTGTCCACACAGTGAGCAGTAGACCAGACAAAGAGTGAAGGGGCTGTGGCTAATGCAGGAAAAGACAGTGGTGGGGACCAGCATCCCCGACCTCAGTGTAGCCTTACTGGGCGCACTATAGGCGGACAGCTACCCACCAAGAACAGTTCTAAGGCCTGCCCTGACAGTGAAGGTGCCCTACTTCCCTCACCAGCTGGCTGAACAGATCCCTGGGCCCCGTGTAGGACACGGCCCCACGGAGAGTCCAGTCCAAAGCCAACAACCAACACAGAAGAGAATATGGAGGCCAACTTGGGCAGAGGCCCCCTGAAAAGAGCTGGCTGCCCAGCTAGCTGGCCTACCCAGAGCAGACCTTGGCCAGCCATGCTGCACTCTCTGCCCGCAGTTCTCCTGCCCCCTGGGGGAATCCCAGACTCTGCCTCGGGACACATGAAGGGATGAGGGGGCAAATGCTGAGTCTACTGGGCCTGAGCCATTCCTGGCACCCCCGCCCCCCCACAACCCCGGCAGAGTTTGGTTGTTCTTTAAGCTTGTCCCCTGGCTTCTTGTGAGGTCAGACTGGGCAATCCAGCACAGATAAGATGGTGACCCAAAGCACGGGAAGGAAGGAGGACTGTTCAAAGGCAGTAAAGAGAGAATGGGGGTTGGGCCGCTGGTGTGGACACTGCACTAGCCATGACTCCCAAGGAGGCAGGCCTACTCAACTCTACATGGTACCTTGTGCCACCCCAACACCCAGAATCCCAGAAGCCCGCCCCGAGTCCACTCCACCTGGGCCAATTTGCCTGATCTTCTGAACGGAGTCCCATCTTTCCTTCCTATTTTGCTAAAATTCACATGAAACAGTGTCGATGACAATGTCACTGTCGTACCTTGAAAGTTCTGAAGTCGGGGATGGGTGGTCAAGCTGCTCCCCATCCCGCTGATTTGCGCGTTGTGTATCTGTGTCGGTGGGGAACCACATGGTAAAGACTTTTGCCATGCTGGTTTTGCGGTCAGGATTCTTTGCCCCCTCTGTGAGTCTCAGAGTTCGGGAAAGCTCACGGTGGCCCCAGCCTCGGATGTGAAATCCAGTGCTGGTTCCCGCTTCCCGATTCAAACAGTTCAGCAGCAGCAGAACAGCATCCTTTCCAAGAGCTTGGGCTCGTTCCTAGGGTGTGTGCAATGAACATGTCTCTACGCTTTGTTGCTAAAGAACTCCATTAAGAAAAAAAAAAAGTCCAAGTGACAAGTTATCAGGTCCAGGCTGTGCTGTGTTATGGTCAAAATATTCTTTGGCATCCATAGAATGAGTCGACTGATTCACTGGACTTTTGCAAGGTTCTTGTTGGAGAAGTTCTGGCTTCACCAGTGGCGGAAGTGACCCAGGAGTAATTCATGAAAGAAAAAAAGCCATGTTTTCACTGAATTCCTTTTTTGTTTGTTCCCTGAGCTATCACCCTGGGGCCACTCCATTGAAACTCTTCAGAGCAACTACCTGGGACCTAGAGGGTGGGACGGTAAAGGCGGCAGGGGGGTGGGTGGTGGGGAGGGAGGGCATAGCCAGGAGAGGGAGTCATGGCTCACAGGGATAGAGGAACCAGGAACATCCAGCAAGACTTGAAATCTGCCCCAGGCCCCGGGATCCCACTGCTTGTTGGAAGGAGGGGTTTCCAAAAGGAAACCGAGGAAGAAGCTCATCTCTTAGCAGGACTGGAAAACTTGAAAAGGCAAACGGTCTGGTCTGGTCAGGTCATCTGTCTGGGAGTGACCAGACTTGGGCTGAGACTGGCCCCGAAGGAAGGAAAGAAGTTGGAGCCCCAGAGCAATTCTCTAAGTGGGGGAGTGTGAGCCCCACGCCCCTGTCTGGGTACTGGCCCTCCCTGGCAGCCCCCCACCGGCACTGGCGGCTGGCTGTTTGGGAGTCCCCTGAGTAAATGGCACAGCTCAGGAAGGGTTCCAGGAACCGTTTCTCAGAGCCGCCGGGCTGGGCACTGGCAGGGGCGGAGCAGCAAGGGTGCGGAGGGTCGCGGGGTGGGCGGGCAGGCCTCAGGCGATGTGGGAGGATCAGGAACAGCTGTGGCTGCTCTGGAACCAGCGGGCCCTCTGCACCCCCTCAGTGCTTTCTTGTATAAGCTCGTTGTGCTTGTGACAGTGAGTAGACTCTGGCTGGGTATCGATTATTAGACTTCCTCGGGGATCAGTGGAGTGCAGCAGGACCCCCCCCAATGGACCCCAGTGGGACTTGGGGGCAAGGCGGAGCAGGCCCTGGGCTGGCCCACCTGCCATGAAATAATGCCCAAACGACGGTCTGTGTCACCCAGTGGCAGCAGGCTGGAGTCCTGGGCGCTTCCTCGCCTTGCCTACATCTAGCCAGGAGCCCAGGGAGGCCGCGGGGGCCGGGGCGGGGCGCTGCTGAGGCAGAGATGGTGCCCAGGACCTGCGATGGTCCCTGCGGCCAGAGCCGTGGAAGGAATCCTACTGTCCTAGGCCAGCACAGAGGAAAGACAACAGTGTGGAATTCAAAACTCTCTCTATATTAAAAATAAAACCACAACAGAGTGGCAGTCTCAAGGGTCTGAGACACTCAGCAAAGATAGGAAATGGCAGTTGTGACTGGGCTGAGGCCTCACAGGAGGACCAGGACAGGGCTGGGATGGGGTAGGGGTGACTTAGGAGGCCAGTACCCCCATGCGGACCACCTCCTCAGCCCCTGCTTCCCGGGGAGCCCGTTGCACCCCACTGTCCTCAGCTTCCACATCTGAGTCACTCATCTCCCCATCAGAGAAGTAGCCATCAGTCTCAGTGTCAAAGTGCAGGCTGACCTTGGGCCTCTCGGCCACAGCAGAGGGCGGTCCTGTCCCAGCGTCAAGCCTGGCCCCTGGTGATCTCCGAGTTCCCTTGTTTTCGCGGGGCAGCCGGAGCCGGCTAGAGGGCTTGGGGCTCACTGGAGGGCCAGGCACTTGGACATTCGAGTCGGCAGCCATTGGGACTACCTCATCCGGGGTCTCGGGGGCCAGAGATGGGGGGCTCTCAGGGGCTGCGGGGATGGGACAGTCCCCAGCTGCAGGGCTAGATGGCGGGTGGGAAGGCGTTCGCCGTGTTGGTTTCCGGGCCGCTGGCCCTTGCCCTCCCTTGCCGCTGCCTGCATCCTGGCCCCAGGGCTTCTTAGGGGATTTGTCTGGAGTCGTCCGTGAGCCAGGCCCATCCTGCGGTGGCTTCTTCTTGGCAGGAAGGCGAGTACGGCCCCGGGCCTTCCTGGCAGGGTCCCCGGGGCGCAGCGAGGGGTCCCGCATGAAGCTCAGCAGTGTCTCCTCATCTTGAAGCAGCTCCTCTGACAGAAGCCCTGGAGCGGGGTCTTCACGGTGCCCGTTGTTCAGGGACCACTCGCTCATGGCCATGTTCTCCGCTGTGATCTGCACTGACTGAGCCAGCCAGCTGTTGAAGAAGGTGCCATCGATGGGGAAAGAGGTGGACAGGCCTGGCCAAGGGGAAAGAGGGGGCAAGTGAGATGCTCGCAGTTGTGGGTCCCACCCTCTCTCAGGAAGTCCTCTCAGACCTTCTCCAGCAGGCACAGTGCCCCTGCCTCCCTCCCTCCATGCCAGACCCCACTGAGCCATCTTGATTTGCTGATCCCTCCTGCCAACACCACCAAAGAGGAGGGGCCACACCATATACCCTCTCCCCCAGATTAACCTACTCCCAGAACTGGTTTCATGATTTCTGGAGGAGAATGCAAAGTGAAAACGTGGGCTCCCTGTTCAAAAATTATTAAGATATTTCAAGGCGACAAGAGCAGAGCATTAAACCAAGCAAGGGTCCTTTGAGATTGCACAAGTACACACTCGCAAAGCCAACTCTACCCACCACCCCCATCCCAGGTATGCAGGGGATGGAGGAAAATGCCTTTAAGCCACTAGGGGGTGCTGGGTTTTTATGAGAGTGGCTTCCAAAGCAGAGAAGCTGCATCAGTGTTGTTAGGCATGAACAGGGTAGCCAAATGCTTCTGGGTGGAAATTCCCTCTAGGGGGTGTGGGCTGGCAGGTGATCCTGGGCCTTCCTTTTGATACCCTTCTTGAGACTGACGGAAAGACGAGATAACCTAAGGCTTCCATGCTGGAGGGGAGGTCTGGAAGATGCCATTGACATCCCTGAGAAGTGTTCTAGGGGAGGCATGTGACACTCTGGGAGAGCAGAGCCCAAAGCTGGGGAACCCTCGAGGGCTGTTCTGCTTAATGTGGCAGCAGTAGGAGTCTGTGAGTGACGATGGGCTTGGCCAGTACCCGTGGCCACTCCATTGGGTCTCTCTGAGTGGCTCTAGGAAGGCTCCCTGGTGCTGGAGGGCACATATGGAGAATTTCCAGCAGAGTGGGACAAGGATGGACAATTCTGGCAGACTCTTATCTCCCAACATAGGGCTGTGCCCTGGAAGGGCCTAGATGGCCTGCAGGTCCCTTGAGGACCTCCAGAAAAGTCTGGCATCTAGGACTCTGGCTAAGGGAATGTGTGTACAAGCTCCTGAGCCCCAGCCCCGTCTCCAGGTCTACAAAAGCGGAATTTCTTTGGGACGCAAGACAGGACTCTGAGACCCTACCTGGTTTCCCTAATGGCTAAAAGGTGTGAGCACATGGGTACAGAAGGGCCTGGTTAGCAATTTGGGCTTCCTACTCGGTGCAGCAGAGGTGCTAGTAGACCCTGCTGGCCTTAGGTTGGGGGCTGCAGATGCGTGATGCTGTAAGCCTGTCCGCCAGGCCAGTGTCGCCACTCACTCACCCAGCTGCCCCAGGACAGAGTCAGGCCCCGCCTTCATTTTCTCTTTCTTCTCAGGGCTGCCCTTCGGGCCCTCACGGCCTTTCCTTTTTGAGTCGCTCTTCTTGCCCTTTGCTCTCCTCCCAGACCCCTCTGTGCAAGGGAAAGAGAAAGCAGGAGGGAATTGGTTACCTGGAGAAGCTCAGTCAAAACCACGCTCACCACGGACATCCGAGGAGTCCTCGCTCACCTGTGCCTCACCTTCCAGGTCTCCTTGCCCTGCTGATGGGCCCCAGGGATAAGTGGGGCTCCAGGGGGTCAGGAACAGCTGGTGGGAAAGAGGGGTCACTGCCTACTGCTGCCCTTAAGTGGCTTGGGAGGGCACAGGGCCATGAAGAGGGTGGAGGACACCCCGAAGGACCTGGAATGCAGGCTGACCTACACACCTGTAGATGTGGACGGAGTCCTGATGGGTGGGAAGGGTGGCACAGGTGAGTGGCCAGGACAGGGCTTTCAAGGCCAGGCTGAGGAGCCAGGCAGGACGAGGTGGAGAGAACACTGAGGAGTCGAGAGACATGAGTTCTAGTCGGGCCCTTGAGCAAGTCTAATGCCTGGTCTTCTGATCGGCTCTTGAGGATCATTCAGTAGATTGTGCACACCTGACCCTCCTATCCTTTTAGTCCCTGACCACACAAGTCTAGGGAGTCACCGAGAGCCCTGGAACAGGGGAACACATCTGCAGGGACAGGCCCAGCTGCCAGAATTTGCCTAGCTTTTTGGCCAGAGGCTGATGCGCTTCCCAGACAAAGCTTTATGAGGGGGTTGAGGGATATGCAGTCCCTCCAGCTTGGCCTCTAATCTCCGGCGCAACCTCAGGCCAGGCTCTCAGAAGCCTCCTCTCTGTTGTGGGACCTGTGCCTGCGTACTTTGGAGGGAAATGTTGAAGCTTCCCCTGCTGCCCTCAGGAGAGTCTGAGCTCTTTGATGCCACAGGACCTTGCATGTCTGAACCCATCAATCCCCAAACCTCATGTGAGACATCGTCCTTTTTGCCCCTGTGGCTGCTAGGCCAGCCTCCTTCCAGTTTCTTTAAAAAGGCAGGCTCTGGCTTCTAGGATTCCACACTGTCCTGCCCTCCACCTAGGTCAAATGTCACTGCTGTGGGAAGCCTTCTCCAGCCCTGTGGCCAGACAGGCCTCGACCATCTGCTGGTAGCCCTGGCCTGTCCCAGGGGCCAAATGTCACAACCCCGGGGGGTATCAGCTTCAGGTAGAGGCAAACCAGTCTCCCCTCCAAACGGCCTGCTCTGAACAAAGGGCTGCCCGTTGTTGCCACTCAGGTCTAGGAGCTGCAAAAGTGCTCAGACTCAACACAAGGACAGGGCCTTGGCTCTTGACCAGGCTTCTGGAATCCTGTACCCGAAGCTACTATAAGTCCTACCCCTCTCCGGCGCCCTGATGGTATGGTTCTCTGTCTGTAGCCGGATGCACAGCCACACTGAGGTCCCCGGAAGCCTGAGGCATTTCCAGAACCACCACCGCTGTGAAGCCATTCCTGATACTCTGTCCCCGCACTGGTGCCAGCTGCAGCCCCTCGGGCACCACTCTCCTTTACCTTTCCAGGTGGGGAGCTCCACAAGGACAGGGACTCTATCCATTCAGTCCATGGCAGTGTGCCCCACAGTGTCCGGCATAGAGCCTGGCAAACTGTCTACACTCAGTTAATGCTTGCTGCAAAAAAATCAACAGATAAAAGGGAGCCTGGAAAGCTCTGAGAGCCAGGAAGCATGGGGAAGCATGGGAAGCTCTGACCTCTGCATGCACTTGACCGTGCCTGAACCAACACCCTTATCTGGCAGGGCTGGTTTCTTAGGCCAAAGTGCATCATGATCCGAAAGGGCATAGGAGGCAGCTTGGCTGGGGCGAGGGTGGGGCAGTACCAGGGGCTCATTCTGAGGGTGGCCCAGCAGCTCTGGTTCCCTCCACTCCAAGCCCACCTGACCTGGAGGCTGAACTAGCAATGGCAGCTCCTGGCTCAAGATCCCTCTCCATCCAGCTACATGTTGTCCAACATTAGAGCGGCATTTTTTGAGTGAAGCATCGCCTCCTTAACCTGTAACTCTGCGAGGGGCCCTATGTCTGGCAACATCTGCACAGCTACAGGCAAGGGCAATGCTGAAGCTTCTTTGGCCTTCATTTCAAGATCTGTTAAGTGCATGTGATGGCAAGAGTTGATGAAGAAAACAGAGAAAAAACCTGCCATTACAGTGTCTAAATTCTATCAGATGAAGTCAGAGGGAAAGAATACAGAGGCCCTCTTCCATCTCTGGGGCACTTGCGTGATGTAGGATACACACGGAGGCACATGGGTTCAGAGATGCTCGCTCACCAGCTTCCGGCCCTTTCTGCCCCCACACCAGCCTAGAGCCACTGTTCACACGCCCTCTACTCCTGAACCACAATGGCCCTGGAAGTACCTAGATGTTTCCAGTGGACCAGAAAGCTCCCTCAGGATAGGTCCGAGGCCCACATTCCCATCTCTGGCTCCTTGTCAGCCAACACACAACTAGTGCCCTGGGCAGTCCCCGGCTCCAGGCACACGCCCCCACCTGAACACACACCCTCCTTGGGCCCTGGGCCCTCGACAGCGCGCATCCCAAGTGGGGGCTGGTGGTGCGCTGGGAAGGCACCTACCCCGACATAAGTCCTGTTCAATCACTTTCATCTGCAGGTGGAATATCTGCTCCTGGAGTTTGCAGATGGCGTGCTTCGTCCTCTCGCGTCTCGTCACCATGTAGCAAAGATTTCTAACCTGAGGAGATGAGAGAGAGGTTTCTTACTTTATTCACGGGCGGTCACCCCTGACCTCCCTGCTCTAGGGGGCCACTGCTGCCTAACCTGCCTGGGACATCTGGGAATCAATTCCCAAGCCCTGAGTGTGTCTTCGGCCCTGAGCCACAGTTCTCTGGTCCAAAACACAGGCCAAGCACAGCCTTGATCCTGCAGCCCCCACCAAGACAGAATGGGGGCCAGATGCAAGGAGAGCATCTGGTGAGCTCAGGCTGGTGACTCCCCCCGCCTCCTCTTGGCCTTCACTTCCCAATGATGTCCCTCAAGGCCTTTCCAGTGTGGCTGCCCTCCCTTAAACACACAGAGCCCCAAGGCTCACTGTGGTTGGGTAAGGTCACCAAGTCCACATCTCTGCCTCCTGTCCAAGGTCTCTTTTTCCCAGACATTCCTCAGCCATAAGCCCCGTGGCAAATCCATCTGTAGTCCTGGGACACAGGGCAGCGAGCCCCCCGGCAGAACAGCTTCTGACCCAGCCGGGTCCCGCTGTGGCTGAGCCATGTCCACTTGCTGCACTAGGACCCAATCCCTCAAGCCAAGCCCATGGCTGCTCTGGCCAAGGCCCCTAGTCCCCATGGCTATGTCCCCAAATGAGTCAGAAGTCCTCAGGAGGAAGGGCAGGGGCCTCTCTGATTCCCTTTGGTCAGCTAGGACTGTCTAGTGCTTGGGAGACCAGTTTGCTGAGTTCCTGGGACACAGACCCACTCTGTAGCTGTTGTGAACGCACGTGAAGCCTGGACCATGCTGCTCCCTGTCCACCTGGCAGCCTTCCCCAGCGGGCCATCCCCTCACCACTGCCCTCAGAATGGAGCGCACTTCTGGGGCCAAGACCAGGCCCCCTCCTTCAAGACATTTCCTTGTTCTGGCATCGTCTCCAGGATTATGACCTGAGCCGAAGGCAGTTGCCCAACCAACTGAGCCACCCAGGCGCCCCCTAAAAAAAAAAGTCTTAAAAAAAAAAAAAAAGAATTAAAAAAAATTTTATTTATTTTTAAATGATGTCTACACCCAGTCTGGAGCTGGAACTCACTGAGATCAAGAGTCTCACACTCCACTGACAAGAGCCAGCCAGGTGCCCCACGCCTACTGATATACTTTTTGATGCTGTTAGGAATTCTGATCATGTCTGCTTCATAATAAACAGTGGTAGATATGAATGAGACAGGAAAAAATACAATCTTTTGCAGGTAAATGTTGCATTTTTCTCCTGATAAGGTACGCTACACAATCAGGGATATCTGGCGGCTCTTGCTATGGAAGCAGGAATGCTTCTTCCAGTGAGAGTCCCTATAATGCCAACACACTGGTCAGAATGTGACTCCTTGCTCCTCCTCCTCCTCCTCTGGAATCATCAACAAAGTCTCTAATTTCTCTCAAGGCTGTTGGTTCCATAGTCACATTTTACTGAATGTTGCAGCATTCCTCTTATGTGATGGCTTCTGGGGACCAAATACTGACACCCCACCTGGCAGGTTCTTTGCACTATCATTATTGTTTTTTTCTGATTATAAACATAAAAA
The DNA here is from genome assembly GCA_004023965.1 of Spilogale gracilis. Taxonomy (NCBI): domain Eukaryota; kingdom Metazoa; phylum Chordata; class Mammalia; order Carnivora; family Mephitidae; genus Spilogale; species Spilogale gracilis. The sequence continues at coordinate 80,352 of PITA01005453.1, read as the reverse complement.
GTTCTCTTAAAAAAAATTGGAGTGAGGGGTGCCTGGGTGGCTCAGTCATCATCTCAGGGTCCTGGGACTAACCCCTACATGGAGCTCCCTGCTCAGCAGGGAACCTGCTTCTCCCTCTCCCTCTGTCCCCCCCACCTGTTCTTGCTCTCTCTCTCAAATAAATAAGTAAATCTTTTTTTTTCAAATTATTTTTTAAAATTTTTATTTATTTATTTGACAGAGAGAGAGAGAGAGAGAGAGAGAGAGAGAGAGAGAAGGAACACAGCAGGGGCAGTGCAAGAGGGAGAAACAGGCTTCCTGCTGAGCAGGGAGCCCAATGCGGGGCTTGATCCCAGGACTCTGGGATCATGACTGGAGCCAAAGGCAGACACTTAACGACTGAGCCACTCAGGCACCCCAAATAAATAAAATCTTGAAAAAAAAATTAGAATGAAGAGATAAATCAAGTGGCAAAGTCCCCCCAAACTAGAGACAAATCATAAAAGCAGGCTTTCTATTTTGATGAAATTGCTGCAGTATCAGTAAGTTTTACAGAGTGAACCTGAATGTGGGTGAGGAGAGGGGAGGGGCAGGGAGGGCTCCCAGCCAGTTATCTTCAGCTAGGCTGGTCTACTGCTGAGGCATCTGCGGAGACTAGGGAGCTGTGGAGGGAGCAGGCTTGGACCTGGGTGTGCTGGACATGAGATGTTGGAGCTCAGAAGGGAGGTATTGGCTGGACCAGCCTCCTGATGGGGAGCAGAGCCATGAAACAGAGCACTGAGAGGTCCCCCCAAGTCTGGTGAACTGAGGATTCCTGGGGCAAGGAGTACTCACAGGGAGCAGGAGAGCTGCGGTAATTAAGGGAGGATGTGATCAGAGTATCCACAAGAAACATATTATTTTAAGATCAAAGCTATGTCTGACAGTGGCCACCCTGGCTGAGTATGCTAGAGGATGAGGATGATGTAGCGGCCACTAGATATTGGAAGATGGATGCTGTTCGTGGCCTTGATGGATGGTTCTGGAATATGATGGTGGCAGGAGCCCGGCCAGAGTGGGAAGCAAGGAAGTAAGAGCAGTGAGGGAGGACAGAAAAGAGGGGATGGGGATGGGGGTGGTAGAGGGTCCCAGGACTAGAGGGACATGGGGCGGGAGGATGTGTTTTCAGAGATGGGAGAAGGTGAAACAGATTCACATCCTGGAGCATGAAGAGAAGGAAGACTCCCGTGCTGTAGGAGTGCACTGGGGGAAGAGGGGATGGGGAGAAAGGGCAGAGAACTCATACAGATGGCTCTACAGGTTAGAAGTTGGAGGAGTCTGGTCTGAGGCACAGGAAGTGAGGTTGAGGGCTGAGAAGGGGGAGCCCAGAGCGGGGTGAAGCAGGGGTACAGACAGGGAGTGGGCTGGGGAGCCCAGAACGACCCAGATCAAGGCTGGCTGACAGGAGCCTTGGTAAGGCTTACCTGCTCCCTGCTCAGCACAATGGGATTGCTACCAGGGGTGCCTCTGCCAGCGAGGTGGCCTTCACACAGGGGCAAGGGCACGGGCAGCAGGCCAAAGGGGGTGGGGCTGAAGAAAACCAGGGGCAGTGAAGGGTGGGGACGCAGAACAGAGCAGGGAGACAGGAGGCTGTAGGCAAGCAAGGGGGCTGTGAGGTTGCAGGGTTACTGATGGGGCAGCGGGGTGAGGTGAGGACACAAATATGTTGGCAATGTGCTAGAGATGGGAGATAGAGGGGCTGAGGGGCTGTAGTTTGGGGGGACAAGGTAGGCTTTATTGGGAGGCCAATGAGAACATAGTCCAGGCATGAGGACAGAGGAAGTGGGGTATGACCAACCTGACAAGGAAGTAGGTAGGCGACAGTGTGGGAGAGCATCAGAAATGTGGCCTTGGGGAGATCCCACAGGTCTTTCATCACGGAGAGGGGGTGAGAGTCTGAGAGCTGCCCCACCCTCCCAGGCCAGGTCATGCTCTTGAGTGAACTCCTGGTGACGAGATCCAGAGCCACAGGCATGGAGCCCCAGGCAGCCCAAGCTGCCAGCATGTTCGCTAGGGGACACGAGGTGGCATTGACAGGCTGCTCATCAGCGTGGCAATTTTTGTGTCAGCTGTGAAGAAGTCTGGGAGCCAGCAGCGGCCGTGCCTTCCCGAGCAGCCTGCTGGGGCCGTGGCCTGAGGCTGAAATTTTAGGAAAACACCTTTTCCAGGCTGACCCTAAAATGGGACTTCAGGCTATTGGTAGAAGCATGGCCCTGGCTTCTGCTTCTCTCAGCAAAACCCCTGCCTGGCCTGGGGGAACAGGCGATCAGGAAGGATGCACTGTGATTCCTCCCCAGGTTCTCACACTGGGCCTGCGTGGAGCCCCTCTCCAAGAAATCTACTCTTAATTTTGAGTCAGACAGCAACAATAACCATGATGAACAGCAGAGGTCACTGTGCTCCCACCTTCGCTGTGACGCCAAGGTCAGTTGGCTCCTTATTCCCATTTTACAGAAAGGAAACTGAAACTCAGAAAGCACAGAGCTGGAAAATGCCGGGACTGGACGCACCCCCAAGGCTGCCCAAGGCTTCTGTCTCAACCCCAACCCTGCCTCCCTGATGGATTTGGCCCAAGCTGGCTTCATGCCCAGAGGCTAAATCCTTTGGCTGTTGGCACTGGGCCATGGCTGGGCCACCAACAGTCACAGGTCTTTGCAGAAAGCCTCCCCCGTGGCAGAGCGCTCAGTCCTGCTCACTCACGCAAGGCACCAACGCGTGGCTTTGAAAGGCCCCGAGGCTAGACCCAGAGGGGGTCAGTCTGGCACAGCCTCTCTTCTGCTGGCCAGCGCTGTGTGCTCCCTGGCCTTGCTTTCGGCTGGTGCCTGCCAGTCTGGCTCGGGCTGCTGGACAAGCATTTTATGGGGCCGTCCCAAACCCTGAAAGTTGGCCCTGCCTCCTCTTCCTGCAGGACCAGTGGGCTGGTTCACACCTGACTTTGGAAGGCTCTGTCCGCTTCCCAGGTGTCTGCATGGCAGCTCTGCTTGCCTGGGGAGCTGCTGGCATCCTAGGCCTTGATCTTGGCTCTTGGCCACAGCTGTACCAGCTGACAGTGTGGTGGAAAGGTCGGGGGGACTGAGGAAGGGATGCTTTTGCTCAGGAAGTACGTGTACAGAATAGGAGGTTAAGCCAACAACTCTCCTGAATGACAAACCTCGCTGCCCCCATTCAGGTCCAAATTCAAGTCACACCCTAGAAAACACACATTCCTCTAAAGCTCCCTGTCATTCATCTTCCAGAGCCCTAGCTTTCTTATCTGCTCGTTTAGGGTCAGGAGGAGCTACTTTGTCTCTTTCTCCAGAACAATGTTTAAATAAAGTCACCCCACCCTCTGGCCTCCCCACACTGCCCAGCCAGAGCCAGACTGCAGGCCGACCAGCACAGACCCTAGGGAGGTCAGATCTGAGCCGTCATCTGGGAAACAACAGAAGTAAAAGCAAGGTGTTTGCACTGGAGACCCGGAGGGCGCAGACTTGGGTGGCCTGAGGACAACTCTGGAGGCAGCTCTGGTCTCTGAAAGTACTCCATGCCCTCACGTACTCAATACCACTGCCACATGAAACAGCACGCTGGGCTGCCCAGGACGTGGAGGCTACAATGTAGATGGCCTTGCCCTCTGGCCTGGCTGGAGCCAGGGAAATCTGCTGTCCCCATTCTCGACCTGTCCCTCTGCCAGGCCCACTGCCAGGCAGTAAGCTCCCTCCCAGTCCAGCGGGGTCGCTTCCCCTTGATTGGGGCTCAGGGCAGAGGAATAGGCTGATGGAGATTGGGCAAGCCAGGCCTGGTTTCAGCGGCTCAACCTCACGTTCCCCCCACCGCAGCATACCTGCCATGTTGTTCTACCCATTTTATAGACTTGCTAACAGAGATGGACCTGAGATAAGCAGCTGCCTCAGGTCACACAAAGCCCCCTGAACGTGGCCACCTAGGGTTGTCTCATAAAAATCCCGGGGCAAGGGCAGGCATGTGTCTCTGTGCCATGCATGGAGGACATTGTGACATGATCTCACGTGCTCTGGAACCCTTGGACTGAATGTCCCAAGAGGAGGGGCCGGAACAGCTCCTGTGGTTCAGAGACCATCCTGTTTCATCCTTGGGTTGCCTCCAACCTGGTGGTAGTACCTTATGAGCTGGAGGTAACACAGTGGGAAAGAATCAAGTTCTAAGGCATACCCCACAGAAGGTGGAAACTCCTCACCTCTTTTCTGGGGGAGTAGGAGGGACTGGCAGCTTTAGGGGGCCTCCATGCTCCAGGAAAGTAACTCTCACTATCCCTCAATCCTACAGCTCACCCCAAAGCCATGGTGTCTCCTCATCTGACTTGGCTCCCAGAACTACCACCTTGCACCCAGCCCAGACCCCTGTCTCCTAGCACACAGCTGGGGGTTTGGGCCACCCACCCCCTGCAGGACCAGTGAATTCTTCTCTAGGGTAAGCGCTTGGAAGTTGCAGCCACAGAGGGACAGTCTCTGCTTAGAACATCTGGCAGTTTCCGCACACATCACAGCCCACCCACTGATCTCCCTCCTTCCACTGCACACAGGCCACTGTGTCTCCAGCCCACCTGTATGCGCCCATACCCGATGTTAACACCTGTCTTCCCTGCCCTGCGCCAGTACGAGTTTGTTGGGTTAATCTGACTTGCTGTGATTCCCAGTCCCTCCCTGGCCTCGGATTCCAAGCAGAAGCTCATGTGCTGGGAACAGGCACAACCCACAGAGGCCACAAACTGGGACAGAGGCCAATAGAAGCTGGAAGCCCGGGCTGTGCCCCAGCTCTGATGCCCTCTAGCTGCAGGACCCTGGCAGGGCCCCCACCCTAGTAAGGACAAGAGGGCTCAGAGACCCAAGGGCTAGATGCTCTCCTTCTCTGCACAGCAGCAGAGAGCCCCACCCTGTCGGAGAACTGGAGGCCCTCAGCCCCTTGGCCAGAGCGCACCATCTGAGTCCCAGAGAGCTGTGGCTGTGCTGGCGCAGCGTGTGGGAAAGGCTCCCAGGATGCCCACCAGGCAGGCCGGCAGGTGGGATGGAGGCAGAGGCACTCACCCTCTCCAAGTCCTGCCGCAGGTGTGTGAAGAGCTTGAGGCGGCGGTATAGGACATCCTGCTCCTGCTGCGCCAGGTTGTCCACTTCATCGGTCTTGGGGGTCAGCAGCGGCTGGTTGGCGTTGGCTTTCCTCTTCAGCTTCCAGTACTGGTAGATGAAGTCCACCAGCGCCTCTGCCAGCTCCAGCCGCTCAGCCACCTCGGCCGGCTCCACCAGCTCATAGAAGTCTTCCTCTAGCTGCTGCAGCCGCTGCTTGCGCACAGTCACCTTCTCTAGGTCCTCGCCGGCCGGGCCAGGCTCCGCAGGGTCGGATGTGTGCTCCCCCCGGGGGCCCCCGTCACTGTGCTCCTGGCAGAACGACTTGAACTTGACCTCGTCGTTGTCTGCTAAGATAGTCCGCATTTCCAGGCCATGGTCAAAGGCGCATGTGACATGGAATGCGGTGACACAGGAAGGCATGGAACACTGGAGGGAGAGGAAGGGAAGTGTCAGGCACGCGGGGAGCCCTGCTAGGAGCGAAGAGGTGCCACTGAGAATCGAGGCTGCTGGTGAGACCCGATGAAATGGCATGGACCGCCAATATTCTGCAGGTATGGAGGGAGCTCTGGTAAAAGGGAAGGGGGGAGTTCTGGGGGAGCCTGAAAGGAAATGGAGTTCAGCACCATATATAAATATCCTGGGGAAATGAACAATCAGGGGATCTGACAAGCCTTGAGGATAAGTTGCATTACTGTGTGGGCAAATGACTTTGGAACAAGAGGCATCCAAAGAAAGAGACCGGTGATGGGTCACTGCCTCCCTTCTGCAACATGAACTAAGATAGGGAGTTGGGTACCTCCTTTGTCCTCTGGGAAGAGGGGCTGGAAGTGGACCCCTTCCTTCTCTTGCCCAGGCAGCTGGGGCCAACTCCAGGCCTGCTCCTCTCCCCTAGCCTTGGATGATGGCTGCGGGCAGCTGAGAGATGTTTCAGCAATACTCCACCCAACTATTAATGAACCTTTATGTTGCACTCATAAGTTATTTTGACAGTCTTAAAAACGAGTGGAGGCACATCCAGGGTTTGCAATGACAGCTGCTGCTAGAAAAATGAGGAAGACAAAGGATGACCCCCCACTTTCCACCCAAAGACCTGCATCATCACATCATCTGGAAAAGCAAATTCTCAGCCCATTCCAGATCTACTGAATTAGGACCTCTGGGGATAGGCCCGGCAATTCTGTCTTAACAAGCCCTCCAGGTAATACTGACGCATGCCAGAATTTGGGACCCACTCCTATGAACAGACTGCTAGAGCCCTGCCTTGCTTGGGGACAGCCTGTTAGCTTAGCTGGAGGAGAAGTGTTTCCTGGCCCTCTCATATGTTACACTTGACATTAGAAGTGAGGTCAGTGTGTTTATTAACCCCAAAGACAGCTGCTCTTGGGGAAAATCAGGGTCTTGAGCACTGTGACGGTGTGGGAAGCCTTTGCTCCCAGGGCTGATACCCTGTGCCTAGAGGAACTGGGGATGCAAGAATGACCCTCAGTGGGGGTTCTGAGTCTGGCTCCGGTTGCAGGCTTCCATGGTGGTTCTGTAACACCATGGGGACGGGGGAGAGTGGTGGCAGCTGCCTATTTTCCGGGGCATCCCACACGCACCCCTCTCCACGGCTGAGCCCGGCACGAGTCCCTGGGCAGCCACGAGGTGAAGGACCTTGTACCTGGATGCAGGTGCCCGTGCACTCCTTGCAGAGGCTGCAGGACAGAGCCCACCGGCTGGCAGGGATATGCGAGATCTTGGTGATGGGCTCCATCTTCTCCGGGCACCCAATGCTGACCTGGGCAGGAGATAGGAAGCTGCATCAGGCTTTTCCTCCCCAGCTTGCCTCTAGGGATCCCCCAAATGGGAGCTGTCCACTGAAACCAGGCAGTGGGAGAGCCCCTGCATCCCAAGCTGACCAGAAAGGGAGTACATTAGTCTTTGCTCACCTGTGACTAGTCCTAAGTTTTTGTGACTGTGTATGAGAGTGCACACCAGTCCGTGTAATTGAGAGTGTGTGTGTGTGTGTGTGTGTGTGTGTGTGTGTGTGTGTGTGTCCGTGGCGGTGTGGGCCTTGGGGCAGGGAGGCTTCAGAGTGTGTATGTACATGCAGCATCCCTGTGTCTTCTGTATCTCATCCCTTCGTTACTAGCAACTTTGGAGTTCTTATTAGAACACATATTTATTTAATGTTTCTGGGCCGCAAGTAAGGGCCCAAAGTCGCCATTCTTCTCCTCCAGGGCTTGCCTAGCCAGGGGGGATGCGTCTTGGTTTAGCCCTGCCCTATCCCCTATAGGGATAAGCCAACAACCACACCTATTTCCTGGGCAGAGCCCACCCCTCAGCCCCAGGAGGTCCATCTGCCTCCCCACTGCCCATGCCTGAAGATGGCAGAAGGGCTCCTGTCCAGACGTCCTGAACCAAAGGGCCTCCATGGTGGGGAAGAGTCCTTGCTAGTTCTGTCTCTGCAGTGCCCAGTCCAGGGCACACTCAGAGGGAGTCCCAGTTTTTAAGAGGTTGCACTGGGAGCAAGATACCACTGTCAACACAAAAGAAGCCTACAATGGGGGTCCCCGAAAGAACCTTCAGACTGGAAGCCCAAGAAGGGGAGGGGCCCCCGCTGAAAGTGCCACCTGGCTTGCTTGCAGGCACAGGCAGCAACAGAGGGGGGCCACATTGCAAGACCCGACACACAGCAGAGCTGGGGCAGAAACTCTGATGAATGTCAGCACTTCCTATTTTGACTAAAACAGGATGACCTTCCGGGGGCTCAGTGCCCTGGAGACTCACTAACTCACAGTGGGCCTAGCCTGTCAGGCATGGTCCCCCTCCACCGAGACTGAGACCCAGGCCAACTTCTCCATCCCAGCCACAGCAGCAGGCCCACCATCCACTTCTAATTATCTCTCTGCCTGACTGCCTGATTTCCTTTTAGGTCAGCTGGCTTATTTTTGTTTTAAGCAAGCAGCCTGATATTGGTTAGAACCACGGCCTGGATTTGGAAGGACCCTCAACAGGCTTTCCCCTCTGATCTGCAGCCTGACTTCTGCTCAGCTCTCAGACCTACCACCTGGATCCCACAGGGGCCCACAATCCCACCTATCCAGGGAAATCACCACGTGAGTTCTACCCAAGTCCAAAGGCAAAGCTCTCAGTGGGTTGCTACCCCAGTTCTTCTCAGGTGCCACACGTGAGATACTCCTTCTTACAGAGGCCTGTCACCTTTTTCCCCAGCACTCTGCTCTCTGCACTCTGAGCTCCGTGCAGACCCACTCCCCAGGGGCCGCCCCCCACCCCGATCTGCCCACCTCGGGAATCCACAGAGCGCAGCTGACGTGCACCCACTTGGTCCCGCTTCTGGTGGGCTTCAAGGCTCCTCCTCGCTTGGGGCAGAGCAGGCACTTTGGCTGGACACCCAGGGCACACGTCCGGCACAGCCAGCTGCCCGTGGGCACCTTGAGGATCCCGTAGCATGCCTGAGGAGAGAGCAGGGTGGTCACCAGCTACATCTGGTCGGGAGTCAGTGGCAAATGGCCCCGGCCCCAGCCCAAGTGAGAAGCTATAGAACCCCACTGCCAGCAGGCTCTGGGAAGAGGCTTCCACATGGCTTCTAAGGCAGAGACTCCAGTCCGCTGCGGAAGGGCTCAGCTCTGCCCTTTGTTGGGAGCAAAGTCACTCCGGCCAAAGGTTCCTAGTAAGTGCTGGACTTCAAAAGTGTCCCAAGACCCTAGAAGTTGAACACAAATTTGGGTTTGTATGCTGCCTGAGGACAAGGCCCTGAGCATTCTTCTTTCAGAGATTTGTGAAGGGGGCTCCTCCTGGTCATGCCTAGGGCTTATGGACCTACAAGCTAAGGGTATAAGGGATCTGAACGAATGAGGGGTCCACTGCCTCTGAATTCCCCAGGAGCTCTTCCAGCAGTGATGGCTAAGGAGTTGTGTGTGTGCTCAAGTCAGGGCTAGAGTGAGTCCACCAGGTTCCAATCAAGTCTTCTGCAAACAAGGCCCAGAGATGCTGGAAACCTGGGAGGTTTGGGGCCCAAGATCAATAAGGAAGGCATGTGAGGTAACACATCTGGTTTATAAGACCAGCAGTGGTAAACACTTACAGTCAGTACTGTGCTGTTCTAAGCAACTCCTAAGAAATAACTGAATCCTCCCAACAATGTATTTTTATTTAGAGTTGAGGAAATAGAGGCCCAGAGAGGTTAAGAAATGACCCAAGGTCACACAGATTGTAAAGGGCAGGGGCACAATTTGCAGTCAGGCAGCCTGGCTCCAGGCTTTGCTCTCTGTCATGGCACTGTGCATCCTCTTCCTAAGTTCAGGTCAGAGGGGAGAAGGAGCAGGGAACAGGGTGTTCAGTGGGGAGAATAAGAGGGAGGCCCACAGGAAAAGATGGAAAGACCACCCAGTGGGCATTACTCAAGTCTGGCAGATGGCACTGAGCCCTGGGGCACTCACTCCATTCCCTTCCTCCTCCCTTGTCCTGCTTTCCAGGGGCCTGCGGCCACAGGGCTACACCATTCCTGCAGCTGGGACCAGGACGACCACCTGGCGGCTGCGGCCTGGCCAGGCAGCAGCTGAGGACAGGGTGGGACTGAGGAGCTGCCCACCTGGTGCACGCAGACGTTGCATTTGTCACAGAAGACCATCTCGTTGCCATCTTCGCCCTCGGGTGAGCGGCACACATCACAGACGACGTCCTCATCGTACTCGATGCCCAGCCCCTCCTGAGTCTCGATGGCCCGCACCATATTCTGGTGGCACAGGGTCTCTAGCTCTTCCAGCACACGCTCCAGCGTCAGCTCGTCCAGCTCGGGCCTCTCTGTGAGGACAGCAGGGGAGAGTGGTAAGAGCCTGGCTTGTCCACTGTGTGACCTGGGAAAATGCATCCACTGTGATGGGCCTCAGCGCCATCATCTGGAAACAGAATGGGCTGGACCATTCAATCTCACAGTGGACCATTCAATCTCACAGATCTCTGGGAGCTGGTCCCAGTGTTTTGACTTTAGACGGCCTGCTTGTGACCACATGTGTGTACATGTGGACAACATGGAAGGATCTCTGGGATGCAGAAGTATGAATGGGCAACCCACTGCCTGAGCTGTGTGTATGGGGGGTGCTTCCTAGGACATGCTGGTGGGCTCCAGCCAGGAGGCCACTATAACTGACCCCATGCCCCATTTGTCACCCTAGCCTCACTTATGTGCTCACTTACTCTTCACCTAACAGGCTTGCTAACATATCCTCAAGAACTCTGTAAACAACAGGCCATTACTGTCCCCACCTGACAGCTACAGAACATGAGGCACAGAGACCACAAACAAATTCTCTGATCAGTAATGCAGTAGGGACTTTCTTTCATATCCACGCGGTGCCAAAGCACTATCGTGGCCACTGCCCTTCTGTGGGTAAGGATGCTGGCATTTGGAAGAGAATCTGCCTGGCCTGCCCCAATCCCACTCTCAGCCTGGCAGGTCACCTACCCATCTCCTTGAGCTCCGAGTTGATGAGCTCCAGCCAGTAGGCATCAATCTCGTCCAGGTCATAGCGGCTGCCCCCAGGCCAATCAGGCTGGGAGCCCTCGCCAAGTTCAGAGCTGCTAGGGGACACCTGGGTAGAGGGGCCTTCCAGCGGCGGGAGGATCCTAGGAAATCAAGAGAGAGTGTCATGAGGGGAGGTACCCTCAGCCTGCTGGGTCAGGGGCCTCCAGTGAGTTGGCCAGCCCAGCGAAGGAGCTGGTGGGCAAGTAAGGTATGAAACTTTCAGGTTATCTTCTTCTACTACCCCATCCTGCCTGCCCACCCTGCAGACTCAAAGGACTAGGAAACCAAAGGGCAGAGTGTGGGTTGGGAGTGGGTACTGACCCCCATAAACATCCACCCTGCCCAGAGCACACTTCTCCTGCTCCTCTCATGACAGAATCTGGGCTTAGCTAAAGCTCTGCGATCCAGATCCGCCCAGCCTGGAGCTACACAGCAGGCAGTCCGCGTGCTCCCCTGGGCCATGCTCAGTGCCGGCCGCTTTCAGATTAGTGGGGCAGAGTCAGCAAGGCTTCAGGCCCTTCAGCATACCTCTCAAGGCTAGGGGGAGGCCAGGGGTTGTCCCCATGTCCCTGCAAGGGGAAGTGAGGCCAGGCCTCCTCTAGCATGAGAAGGGGCCTTACTGGGAGTACAGTGTTGCAGCCCAGGGTGGCCCTTTCCACCGAAAAAGTCTTCTACCCCAGATATGATGTAACCTGAGCAGTAGACTCTCACGGTGGTGCCCCCACCGTCAGGGATAAGATCAAGGCCCCCTCCCCTGGAGAGAAAGATGTGCCTACCACAGTCCCAGGATCACATTCCAGTGCAGGCCTCCCTTGGGCCACGGCTCTCCCTGAGGCAGCTCGGGAAGGGTCCTGGCTGCAAAGCGTGGACTCAAAGTCCTGATCCTCTATTTTCTTTTAAGTGAACTTTAGCTCCCATATGGGGCTTGAACTCAAACCCCAAGATAAGAGTCACATACTCTACCAACTGAGCCAGCCAGGCGCCCCCTGATCACCCACTCAGTGTGTGATCTGGGCAAGCTGCTCTCTGGGCCCAGTGACCTCATCCAAAAAAAATAAGCCAGCAGTAATAGTACTTACCTTGTACGGCTGTTGGAGTTAAATGGACCGGGTATGTGTAAAGCTCTGCGGACAGTGCCTGGCACACAGTAAGCACTACAGGTGTTGGACTGCATATTCTAAGTCCTCTGGCTACCACTTTCCTCCTTCTGAAATGGAATAGGAGGGCTTTTTGCCTTGGGAGGGCCCAGTTTCCCCTTTTGGCTCAGCTGTGTGCTGCCCCTGAGTTCTCGATGCCAGTTCAAAATGCCAGCTCTTCCCACCCCCCACTGGTTGCCATGGTTATCGCTGTGGAGCCTGGCTTCCATCTGGCCGGCCCTGCCAGGGCTGAGAGGCCCCTCGCTTGCCCGAGAGGCCTCCGGGGGTCGAAGGCAGGGCTGCCAGGGGTTGTGACTCAGCGCAGACTGGGCAGGGAAAGGCAAGGTGGCACGGAGATATGGCTGAGCCGTGGGGAGAACTCCTGGGCTCCAGGCATGCCCCACATGTCAGCCAGAGGGGCAGGAAGGATGGAGGAGACAGGGAGGCAAAAACGGCCTCCAGACCAGGATAGGAGAGTCGGAAAATGTTGAAGGATGCCCGGAGTGAGACAAAGTGCTTAGGGCGACTCTTCCCTATGTGGGAGGCCCAGATTAAGGAAGGCCTCAGGTAACGACAGATGGGTGTGACTCCCCTCCATCTTCCTGTAAAACAGGTCATTCCAAATGGATGCAGTACTGATACTCTTAGTCCTACAAAATCCCCTGAGGATCTTATTGGAATTAGTATATTCTTTTAAAAACATAGATTCCGGGGTTCTTGGGTGGCTCAGTTGGTTAGGCGACTGCTTTCGGCTCAGAGCATGATCTTGGAGACCTGGGATCGAGCCCCACATCGGGCTTCCTCCTAGGTGGGAAACCTGCTTCTCCCTCTCTCAGTCCCTCTGCTTGGGTTCCCTCTCTAGCTGTGTTTCTCTCTGTCAAATAAATAAATAAAATCTTTATTAAAAAATAAAAAAAAAACCCAACAACACAGATTCCTCCTCTTTCTCTGCCTGCCTCTCTGCCTGCCTGTGATCTCTCTCTCCGTCAAATAAATAAATAAAATCTTAAAAAAAAAAATCAAAACAAAAACACTTAAAAAAAAAAAAGAACACAGATTAATTTCATCTTGACTCTGCTTTGTTTGTGCCGCAGCAGAGGGGGCACACATTTTGGACCTAAGCTTTGCCCCACCACCTACTGGCCTCACTGCCTACATCTGTGTGCTCAGTCAAGTGCCACCTGGCCAGACCCCTTGGGGCCAAAATCACGTTCTTATCTAGGGTTCAGGGGCTCCCACCAGAAAAGGCACTTCCTGTGCTTCCTGGGGCCCTCAGCTTCATCTGTGATGCCTCTTCTGGCTCTGGCAGAAGCTCCCTTCCCAGCCATGGGCTGACCTGACCCCAAGCCAAGGACTCCGTCTCAGCTGTAGCCAGCAGGCCAGAGGTCAGCTGGAGGAAGTGGACGTCGGGGCTGGGAACTGGGGAAGGGTCTCTACTCCAAAAGAGGACACGTATAACAGGGGCTGGTTTTGCCCTCAGTTGAGTCTTTTGGCCACACGGAGAGGGAACAGCAGAGGCCATCACTCAGTTCACCATCAGCCAGCGAGACAGTTTCTCATTACCCAGAGAAATTTCAGACCATGAAGTGGGCAGACCCGCCCAAGGCCAGGGAAGACTGGATGGAAAGGGGGAGATGGAGCAGGCCAGGGTAGCAGCAGGGAGAGGGCAGTCAGAGCCAGCATGCCAGTGTGATCGGGGCACAGGCTCTCTCTGGGCCTCACTGGGGCAACCCGGGGCTTGTCCCTGTGGCTTGTGCTTTCCTGGCCCAGCTCCTTAGGCCCTGGCGGTCACGCAGGGAAATCCCCAGAATTTCCCAGCTTCCTCATCTATCAGATCACGACAGTAAGATGTATTCTGAGGGCTGGTATGATAATTAAATGAGAAGATGAACATAACAGGCTCAGCCCAGCAAATTCTCAGGAAGAGCTGCTGTAACAATTCTGCCCGTGCTGGCAGCTGCAGTGGCTTCCAGATAAGGGCCTTGCAGTGGGAGGTGCCCGGGAAGACGGGCAGGGACTGGGCTGGTGGGAGACAGGGGAGCTTTCTCCCAGAGAACAGCCCTCCCTGCCTCCAGTCTGTCTTCTCCAGAGAGCGGGGACAGGCCAGGAAGCCTGGCTCCTGTCAGCTTAGAGCCGCCTGCGTATGTGGGGAATGCACCTCGGCGAGCCAGAGCTGTCTGAACACGTGCTCTCCTCTTGATGTCAACAGATAAAGCACTGCGCTGGCAGACAGACGCCACGCTACTGCTGTGGAAGCATCTGCAACTAATTACCCAGGCCATCGAATGTTTCCGGAACCACCTGACACTGACGTCAAGGAGGGAAGACAGACAGCTGGGCCAAGCCTCATCAGGACTCACCTCGCTGCCCAGCTGCTGGCCTGCCCTGCCCCTTTGCTGCCCTGGGCCTCTGCTGTGTGTATTCTCATGTAGTCCCCACCATACCATTAGGCAGCTACTGTTATTAGCCCCATTTTACAGAGAAGAAAACTGGTTCAAATAGGTTAATAATAATTCCTTAGTCTGGTAAAATGAAGGTGTGAAACTGGCTAGGAGCTTAATCCCTGTTTCTGGCCTGGGTAGAGGATGTGCAGAATACATTCCCTCTGCAAACCCCACATGTTCTCCCTTCCAGGAGCCTAGAGCTCCCATGATTCTCAGAGAGCCCGACACCAAGTGCTGGCAGGCACTCAGCCCCCAGGAGCCATAGCATGAGCCCTGCCCAGCACCCGGTCTTCACAGAGCACCTAAGCAGGGTCCAGAGTCTGACTTGCCTCTGTAATCCCATGCTCAGCACAGGCCTGCCACTAGCTGGGCACTGGGGGTCAGTGAGCCACTAACAGGTGTGGCTCCCAGCAAGCAACGGTGCCCATGTCAAGGGCGATGACGGCTGCCCCAAACCTGATCAAAATGGGCCTAAGTGAGAGCCACGGGGCTGCCAAGGCCAAGTGTGCTGGTGGGCTGGGGAGGCCAGGACATCAGGTCCCTCAGCCCAGAGACAAGATTTATGGGGTTTTCCAGGGTAAGGAAAGCAGCACTTGGTTGGCCTCTGTCACCAAAGGCCAGGGCCACGGCCAAGATGCACCAGGGGTCTCTCTGATCCATAAGACCAGAAGCTACAAAGCCTAGAAAGGATGCCCCCTGGCCCAGCCCTGGAGGGAATCCTCCTGAGGATGGTCACAGCCACTGCTTCCTGAGCATCTGTGTGCCAGCATTCAACTCCCACTCACAACTCCTTAAAGAGGTTTAAGAAGTCAACAGCACGGCTTAGCCCTGTCTTAGACTATTTAGAAGCCTAGAGACTGGGCGCCTGGGTGGCTCAGTTGTTAAGCATCTGCCTTGGGCTCAGGTATATGATCCCAGGAGTCCGGGGATCGAGTCCCTCAGCGGGAAGCCTGCTTCTCCCTGTTTTATTTCCCCTGCTTGTGTTCCCTCTCTAGCTGTGTTTCTCTCTGTCAAATAAACAGATAAAATTTTTCAACAACAAAAAAAAGAAGCCTGGAGACTTCCCTGATAGGATCCACTCATGGGACCCAACTTGGACTGACATCAAGCTAATCGAAGACCAGTTTCTACTGAGCACTGGTGTGTGCCAGGACCTGTGCCAAGTATGTCCCATGTGCCGCTGCCCTGTCATCTCGCCCACCATGCGAAGTATGTGGTATTGTTACTGCTCCCACTCCACAGAAAAGGAAACCGAGGCCCAGGGAGGTTATATTTCTGGCCCAAGGTCACACTGAATGGAAGTAGAAATTTGAACCCAAGCCATCTGGCTCTAGAGCTGAGCCCAAGCCCAGGTCCTCACCCTCGAAGGTAAACTACTAGTATTTCTAGAATTTTTCAGTGGTTGATGGGACCAAAGCATTGAAGTTAGAACAGAGACAGGCTACAAAGTTCTCTTGCCGTGGCCTCCCCTGTCTAGGGCCCCCTGGCCTGGGCTGCCTGGCTCACCTCACCACGGGCTCTGGAATGGCCTCTGCCCCAGCGGGCACCTGCACGCCCTTCTCCCATTCCTGTCGCCATGGGTCCGCCAGGATGTAGTAGTCATCCGGGCTGAGCTGGCAGGAGTCTGGGATCTTCATGGCTGTGATCAAGTCTGTCCGGAAGACCTGTCAGGAGCAGGAGAGGAAAGAGTGCCTCAGGGTGGCCCACTCCACAGCCAGAGGCAAAGGCAACTCAAGTGGGCTTTCTGCCCACTTCAGAGTAAGAAGCCAACGTGAAGGCAACACTAACAACACATCTTCTCTGAACTCAGCCCAGGGCTCTGCACATAGGAGATGTTCAGTAAATGTCGAATTGAATTCGCCTGTGTTCTGATGTTAAAGGACAGAGTCCGAAGGCTGACAGTGGACCTCAGAGGGAAGGGGAAAAACTTAAGGGAAAAACCAGACGGTAGAAAGACTTCTGTGAAGGCATTACTGCCAATTAAGGGGCTGACTGCTTGGGGCATTTCTACAGAAGGTTTAGCATTCTGCTCCTATCGCCAGCAGAGGCTCGAGGGGAGGTGCGAAGGAGTGGGGGGCACCAACGCCAAGCAAGGGAAAGGCTAGGACCTTATGTCAACAGCTGAGGGAGAGAGGCCAGGCCCCGGCGCAGCTTACAGATGGCTTCCCATGGGTCAGGGTCTCCAGTGTCCCTTAAGAACAAGGACAGCATGTTCCCTGCTCAGCCGGGGCAACACAGGGCCATGCTCTGTGTGTGAGAGCATCAGAGGAGGATAGGGCCGCATTTTTTCTCAGTCAAGCCCATCCAAATCTTCTCAGAGCCGGGCTGTGAGTGTGTGCACTTCATGCTCGTTTTCTTCTGGGTACCAGCTCACTCAAGGGGAAGCTGCTCTTCGCATGTTCTGTCTATCCCCGGCTCCCCCTCCACTTTCCTACCCTAGATCTCCATCCCCAGCGCAGCTGACACCAGCAATGCCCCTCCCCCGCTGCTGCCTGACCTCACTGTGGCCTCCCACAAAGGGCTGCCTGCAGGCCTCGGTGGCAGCTCCAGATTACTATGGGACTTGCTTAGGCCTCCACTTTCCCAGGGATCACCAAACAAGAATCCTAAGTTGAGAAGCTACTTCCAAGAGCACTGCAGGCCTCGGACCAACAGATCTCCTCCCCAGAAAAAGCAGCTTCACTGGCCTTCCAGAGGCTCATGATCAACCCGTTGCGTGCTAACCTCTGTTTGCCAGGGGCCCAACTCACTGGCTGTGCGTGTCTATCTCATTTGAATTGAGGGCCACAACAACGGGAAAACCACCGAAATGGGTGCACCAAGGGGACTCAAGGCAGCACCTTGCAGAAATCTAATTAACATTTGCATCTGACTAGAGAGAGTCCCGGCGTGGAAAAGGTCAAGTTTCCTGAAGACTCTATTTGCCAATATAATTTAATTGTTAAGACTAACACCCTAACATTTAATTAGGGTGCCAGTGTGAAAAAATTAAAATGAGATTACGATTAAATGCTAATTAAGCAGAAGATGAAATGCAGTGAAGATCTCACAGCCCCGATAATTTGCATATCTTATTAGCAAGCAGTGAAGATGGCTGATACAAGAACACAAACTCAGGCAGTGGGCGCTTCTGTGCTGTTCTTCACAAGTCCCCCTCTTGTGGCTTGGGCCTTTCCTAGCTCATGCCTCTGCTGAGCCTAGCAGGACTGAGGCTGGGTCATTTCCTTCTGGAGCTGGGGTGGGACCTGGTGGGGTGAACTGAACCCATAGCGGACTCATCACAGCCTCGTAAGTTCTCCTGATCCCAGTAAGCCAAGTGGGGTCCAGGCCAAAGCCCTGTTGCTCTGATGCCACAGGGAGCCTCCCACCGGGACAGCCTGTCATCTTGGCCCAGAAATCAACCCTTCACTGCTGTCACTAAGCATTCCTCCAGAGATGCACAGGTAAGTCTGAAAGCTGCTGTTACTCCCTCGTCCTAGGGTATCATATGGACACCATCTCCTTCAGGATCCCTTTCCCCATCACCCTGACTCAGGGAGCGCTCAGTGTCCCACAGAGCCACTTGACATGCCGTCATCCCACCTCGCTTCCCAACACTTACACCCCAACAATTAATTGGTGCCCTCCTGTTGCTATTTATTTTTTTCTTTTGGCTATCTCCCCCCACTTCCCTTACAGCTATCCCATCATCTGCTACGTCCTCAGTGCCTGAGTAAGGGAGTGAATGAATGAAAGGGCCTCTCTGGGAAATTACCCAAGGAGTCTGAGGCCCAGCTGGCTCTTCTGTAGTGCTTTTTGAACCCCCCTCAACAAGGTGAGGTACCTCATGGATATACATAGAGCTGCAGTCCCCAAGCACAGGGACCTAACAAGAGCAACACACAGCCTCTACCCTGAAGGGCTCAAAGACCAAGGACTCAAGCTGGAGTCTGAGAGACCAGAATGCCAAGCCCCACCAGCAGGGGACAGGTGACTCTGAGCTAGGAACAGGCGTGGAGCAGAGAACTCAGAGAGATTCAGGAAGGAGAGAAAGGAGGTCAGGAAGAGAGGGGGAGAGGGAGATAGGGAGAAAGGAGGGAGGGAGCGGGAGAGACAAAGAGAGAGTGTGTGTGTGTGGGGAAGAGTCTAGCCCCAAGAGAGGTGCATGTTTCAACCTGGTCACTCCGGGAGCAGGTAGCAGACTGGACACAGGTGGCCCTTCTGGCAGGGGACTGACGGAAGTACAGGAAGGGGAGCACTTTCATAATGGCAGCAGCCTCCAGGTAAAGAGCACTGTGGGTCCAGCACCAATTTAAGGGATGTTTGTGAATTAATAGTAGTCTCTACACCTTGTCTGGGAGGCCGATGCTGCCACCCATCATCCCTATTCTGGGACTCTAACCTGAGGTTAGTTAAATAACCTACACTAGGTCTTACATGCTCAAGGGGCAAAGGATCCCAGGCCACAAACTCTGGAGCCAGCCAGCACTACTCCACAACCCCCTGCCCCTTTTGGCCTCGTGTTCAATGCCCTTATGAAGCCAAATCAGCTTCCCCAAAAGCTGGAATATGCAAATCACACAGTGGCCTTTGCAAATTCCAAGCCCTTTGGTAGTTTTCCACTGTCTGCCCTCATGCTGAGCTGCAGGGCCTACCAGCCCCTGTGGCCACACAGATACATAAACAGTGTGTGGTGCACTCTTTCCCCTTGGCACAGAGGAGCACCCTGCTAGGACACTCTTCTCTCTCGCCAAAGTGGTGCGGCCTATTTTATCTTGGAGGGCTCGGTCCCGTCCATATCTGCTCTGGGAAACCTGCCCTGCATCCCAGGCTGGATTCTGGGCTTCCTCTGACCTCCCACGGCCTATTATTGGAATTGCCTGGTTTCTTACCATGTAGTCCCCACAAGAAGATGAGCTCAGTGAGGTCTGGCCGGGCCACAAGCTGGAGCCCAAAGTGCACATGGGGCCTAGCCCTTGGGAGGCTGAATGGCTCAAGAGCCTTCCAGAATGACCTGCCGCCACATTCTCGGGTTGCTGCCTGAGGCTACATACAGCTGGGCAGCTGGGTACTCTGCACCTTCCAAAGGTGCCTCTGTACAATTATATACAACCTGTCCACAAGTATGGCAACCCAACTGTCAGCCAAACATCCTTTTTGTTTCAAACGGCCAGAGGTTAAGCTGGAAAAAGGCTCAGTTATTCTCCTAAAATGCCTCTGAATTATTTATGAAAATTAAATAAAGAATAAAACGTGCACTTGTTGGGCTGCAAAGTCAGAAGGTGGAAAACAAGTAATTGTCCAAGAACATAAATGTTTACTATTTTTTTCTCTCTAATGGCAGAAAACGACAAATTGTCTTTAAAGGTCTGCTGCCTAGCAACCAAGTTCTGCTGAGAGGCTTGGGAGATGTTAATTGTAGCTTCTTCAAACAGTATGAAGAATGTTTAAAGGTCTAAAACTCAAAGGTAATAACCAATCTGAGTACCAGGGCGCCAGTGCACCTCTGTAGGGAGGGGACCACCCTGCTCTGGCCAGACACAGGGACACGTGCACGGCCCTGACCTTCAGTTCCTCTTCCCGAGACTGAAGATGACGAGCACTGAATGATCTGTTTTCCACACGTATTTTCCCAGGAAGAACCCAAAATAGGCTCTGCCAGAAACGATGAGTTGGAGTATGACATGACCTCTAAAAGGAAAGATAATGACCACAGGCAACTTTCCCTGGGCCGTGCACAGAGTTCTCATACACGATCACGAGATTAGTGGACATGATTTGAACATCTCATCCTGGAACCTTGGTCTCTGTTTCCTTTTCTCAAGGGTGAATTATTGTATCATAGAGTACTTCAGACTGAGAGACACCAAGAGGAAGTTCAGTTACTTAAGGAAAGGCTCTGCCACTTGCCATAATTACAAAAGAGGATTATTTGTGTAATTATTTGTGGGCTGTCCATCTCCTCCAGTAATTCAGCCGAGAGAAGCAGAGCCTAACTGTGTCCTGTTTATCACTGGACGTGTCTGTGGCACCACGCTTGGCGTGTACCAGGTGCTCAAGAAATGCTGTGCAGCAAGTGACTGAATGAACCCAGGATTTGTCTGAAGTAGGACTAAACTCTGAAACTTCCTGTCCTGCCTAGTATGCAGGGGGCCCCAAAGATTATTCCAGGTGGACTTTAGGAATTGGTCTTGGTCAATGTCCCAAAGTCAATGAAAACAGCTTTAGCCCAGATGGCCTCTCCCTGACTGCTATCCACACCAGGAGGCTCAACATAGAGCTAGGAGGGCATCTTCCTCCAAATCCCCCAATGGGTGTTTGGGGGTCTGTCCTGAAATGGCCAAACGAAGTCACTACTAAATACCTCATTTTAAAACACAACTGCTTTTTCTGAGCACTTCACCTCATTAGAAACAACAGCTAATTTTGAAAAGTAACTGTCCTGTTAAATCAGGTGCTATTCTATTATCCTAATCCATATTACCCCCATCTTACAGATAGAGAAACTTGAGAATCGATGTAAACCACTATTTGAGGTCTGTACTACATTTTAACCACTGCAATATTGTTGCCTGGGAACCAGCCAGGTATTTCTTCTGCGAAGAAATCTCGCTCAGGGGAGTGATGCCCGGGTAGCTCAGTGCTTAAGCAACCGCCTTTGGCTCAGGTTGTGATCCCAGGGTCCTGGGATCGAGTCCCAAATTGGGCTCCCTGCTCAGTGGGAAGCCTGTTTCTCCCTCTCCCACTCCCCTTGCTTGTGTTCCCTCTCTCGTTATGTCTCTGTCAAATAAATAAATAAAATCTTAAAAAAAAAAAAAAAGAAATCTCTCCTGGGGGTGGGGGGCAGCACCTGGGTGGCTCAGTCATTAAGTGTCTGCCTTCAGCTCAGCTCATGATCCCAGAGTCCTGGGATTGAGCCCTAAGTCTTGCTCATTACTCAGTGGGGAGCCTGTTTCTCCCTCTGCCTCTGCCCCTCCTGCCTTCTATCTCAAATAAATAAATAAATAAAATCTTAAAAAAAAAAAAAACCCAAACCTCTCTCCTGGGCTAGAACTTGATAAAGTGTATCTTAGCCAGGGGTGGCCTGGGTGGCATAGTTGGCTAAGCATCTGACTACTAGTTTCACCTCAGGGTCATGAGATCGAGCCCTGTGTTGGGCTCCGCTCAGCATGGAGCCTGCTTGGGATTCTCTCTTCCTCTCCTTCTCTCCCCTCCACCCACCCCTGTCAGCTTTCTCAAATAAATAGTTTTCTTAAATTAAAGATTTATTTATTTGAGAGAAAGAGAAAGAATGCACACGTGAGTATGACAGGGGAGAAGGTCAGAGGTAGAAGCTCAGCAGGGAGTCTGATGCGGGACTCAATCTCGGGACTCCAGGATCATGACCTAAGCCGAAGGCAGTTGCTTAATCAACTGAGACACCCAGGCACCCTAAATAAATCTTAAAAAGGAAAAAAAACAGTATCTCAGCCAAAAACGAGTATTTCAGCCAAGAGCAAGCTTACTTAAACTAGTCATAAAACACCAGAGAAGGACTCTGAACATAGTCACTCTCTGCCCGGCCCATTCAAGCTACGACCAGGCTAATTTGGTCAGACTTCTCTCTCTGTCTCAAACACATACCCTCTTTCTCTTTCACAAGGATAACAGCACTTCCTGCTCTTTAAAAGAATTTATTACCCACTCTTCTTTTGCAAGACAAGCCCGAGAGGCCAGGAGGGCTTTCCAGCTGGCGGAAGCAGCACCGTTTCTAACTATACCGAAAGTGGATTCTGCCCCCCACCCTGGAGGAAGGCAGCGGGAGTCTAAGAAAGCAGGCACTTGGCCCAGTGGAAGGGCCGCCCCTCACCGCCTGCCTGCCCGCCCCACAGGGTAGCAGAGGAACTGTTGACTAGAAACATGGCTTAAAACCACAGGGCAAGCATAAAACCTTTCTGGATTTCTCCTATTTTATCTGTTGGCATTTTGCCTTTTACTACAACATATGCCATCATTGTTTTAATATAAAATATGTTGTTTCAAACATCTGGATAGCACTCATGCTCCTCGAGGGAAGCATCTTCTTTATCCTGGGGTTTTGCATCCCAACGCATTCTGGCCACCCATGCTGGCACCCAGGGTAGAAGACTCCCACTTTTTAAAAGCAACAGGTCAAGCCAAAAAGCTGTATCCTCACACTTCACTTGCTGCCTTTTCTAGGAGGGAACTTATTAGCAACTTTCATGGACCCCGGGTCTAGGGGGATACCCCAGTGATGACAGAGACTTCCCATTCACAAGGACCACCTTTTTCTCTGAGGCTCTGCCCCAAGGGTAAGAAGTTGAGTATGGTGAAGGGTTCCTGGGGAAACTGCAGAGAGGCCCTTTTCTCTCACCTAGGGATATACTAACTTGTCACCAAGGCCTACAAAGGAAATGGGACAGATGGATCCCAGCTCCTACCCCACCCCGTTCTGGGACCATCATGGCTTCGATCCCAGGGAGGCCAGTCTTCACCTCCACTCACTTCCTCCACCTCCGGGCTTCACAGGCCTCAGGAAAGGACTGTCACTTCTACTGAACAGAGAGTCTGTGGCAGGACTCTACAGATGACAACCTGGAGGCTCAGGGATGAACAGTCAGAGAGCTGCTCGGTGGCAAAGCTGGCCGCACCCCTCATAACGGACCCTTTCCTGTGTAGCACCTGCATCTTGCTTCCAAATGACCGACTCCCTGGGGACACAGCCTGCCTTTTTTTTGCCCCTCCCCCATTCTGCCCCTTGCCTGGCACCCAGGGGGCCTGTCAGGTGCCCTCAAGTGCTCGCTGCGTTTAATCACTGCCAGTAGCTCTTGGGTCCTGAAGACCCATGTCCCTGCCCACTGGCTGACTTCTGGGGACTCAGACTTCCTGAGAACCCTGCTCAGGGGAAACCCCTACCACTCAGCCTGCCCTTCTGTCTGCCTCTCTGCACCAGGCCTGAGAAAGACACAGCCTCAAACGGCAGCCACCAACCCTGAGGCCTCAGGTCTCCTCCTGAATTGCCCTTCACACCCCAGCCAAACCGATGGTTTGGCAGAAACCTATCAGTCCCTTGGCTGCTGCGGGGTGGAGGTGGGGGTATCAGCTGGTA
This sequence comes from Spilogale gracilis, assembly GCA_004023965.1. Classification (NCBI taxonomy): domain Eukaryota; kingdom Metazoa; phylum Chordata; class Mammalia; order Carnivora; family Mephitidae; genus Spilogale; species Spilogale gracilis. The sequence goes on along the minus strand of PITA01005453.1, from coordinate 57,058 downwards.
GACTGCCCTCACGCACACCCCTGCGTTTGCTTAGGTCACTGAACCAGGCTGGAAGGCCTCCCCTTTCTCCTTTGACCTCAGGGTCCTACCAGGGAGGATCAAGCCAGGACCTCCCGTCTTAGCAAATTAAGGAGAAAGGTCTGTGGCAGTTCTCAAACCTGACTTCCAACAAAAGGGCTATGAAAAACGTACAGGTGGCTGGGGCCCCACTCCAGACCATTCAAGTCAGAATTTCTGGGGGTGAGTTAGGATGGGGGCCTGGTATTAGTATTTAAGAGAATAACCTTTGCGATTCCATCTGATTCACAGAGTGGTGAGCATCCAATAATGGTTATGCCATCTGGTCAGACAAGCCAGGCCAGAAACCTAAGGCCTCAGCGTGGTTTAGACACTAGTACCCCCTTCCCAGGCCAGCCTAAGCCCTTCCCTTCCTTCAGGGCTGGCCTACTGATTTAAGCCCTAAGGGACACTTCTCAGCTTTGCTGGGATCCCACAGGCAGGCAGAGCAGAGGAAGGGAGCAGCCTGTGTCCTTGGGGTCATCTCTACCTTTTTCCTCTACTGTCAAAGGGGATCCTGCGGCTGACTTCAGACTTGGTGTACTTCTACCAAAAACCCAGTGTCCCAGGAATCCCTGGGCCTGTCACTTCAGCCCCACCCCTTTTCATCTGGCTGAGGGAGCCCATCCACTGGTTAAAAGCCAGAAAGGAAGCTGGGCCTCCAGGCCTCGGCCCTGTCCAGGGTCCTGACTCCTGGTCAGAGCACTTTTCTCGGTCCCCATGGCAACTCTAGTATAGAGGAAGCCCCTAGTTTTATACCCTTGGGTGCATTAAGAAGGGCGGCCCCTGACAGGTCATCACAGAGCAGCCGCAGGTCTGGCATAAACCCAAGCCCAGCCTTTACTGGGGCTCTTGCCTTCACTATGTGCTGCTGCTGCTGCTGCTATGCTAAGAACCCCTGGCTACCAGATCCCCCAGGCCATCACGGTCCACGTTGAGAAATGAACAAAGGGAACCATGCGCTCCCCATCAGGGAGGGGACCGCACCATGCACGTGCACATCAATTCACAAGCATTCTGCCTGGGACCTTGGGTCAGACTGGGGGCACACCGTATGACCAGCCTGAGAGCCAACCCACAGAGATCTTACTCCAGCAGACTGGATAGATGGGACTTGCAGATCCCCTTCCACCAAGGTGACCAAAGCCCTCTGCCCTCGGTGCCGCAGACTGTAAAGGGCTTCCTCTCCAACCCCTTCACAGAAAGAGAGGGGAACAGCCCAGTAAGGAGATTTAGTGCAAACATTATCTGCCGCCAAATCCTTGCTTTTTATCTCCGCCTTCTCATGAGGCAAATAATTTGGGAGCTTTCATTGATAGTTTCCTCTCAGCCCCACGATCACTTGGAATTTATGCCGGCTACGGCTCAGCCTCTCACTTAGGGGACGAGGGAAACCTCATAGGCTGCACTCCAGCCTGGGGTGGGAAGAAAAGTTTGTCCTTGGCAACAGTTCAAGGCGGGAGGGCTTCCTCAGCCCTCCTGGAGCCCAGGACTTGAGGGCAGGTGTCTTCAGTCAGGCCTCAGAGCTGCAGAGGCCCCTGGGCTGCATACAACCAGTCCCCACCAGGGCTGGGCATCAGCACCCCTACAATGACGGAACTCTATTTTTAGGTGGAGAAAGGTTCAAAGGCTCTGTGCTGGAAAACCCAAGAGGGAGGGGAATTTTCAGCCCCATGCAAATCACTCTTTCCCCTCAGCCTTCACAGACACCTGTTTCCTCCCAGCCCCTGGCCTATCCAGGGTACAGATGGCAGCACTGCACCTGGGATCTCTACCTTGAGAAACGGCCCCACCTCCTCCTGGTGCCTGGAGAAAGCAGGGCAGGCAGAGTCGGGGGAACCAGCCATCCCCAGCAGCTCCCCAGAACTACCCACTACCCCACTGTTCTCCAAACTGAACAGCCACGGCAGGCAGGGGCAGGTTGAATTCTGAGATAGGTTCCTCATCTCCAAAATGGGCAGAGAATTCCTGCCTCCTGGGTACAAGAAAGGCACATAAAGGTGGCTATTGTTTTACTAACGCAACCATAGTAACTGGGGAGCCCCAATGGCTCTCAAGATGGATGTAGGAGGGCAAGAGGGGAGGGTGGAGGAGCAAAGGGGCGGTCCCAAAGGCTCCCAGAGCCCTATAGCACATTCTCTCTTGCATCCCAGCACCCCTGAGCACATCCCTCTACCCATTGAGCAGGGCTAATCCAAGAGGGCGCTAAGAACCTCAAAACAGCATCCCCCATGCCCACCTAATTCTCAGCTTTTGTCCCAGTCCTTACCGCATTCCCAGAGGCATCTCCTTCCATCTCTACCCCTCCCCTATGGGGCCAAAGGAGGACACTAGGTTGGGGGATGGGAATGGGAGGCATCAGGTCTCAACACCGCCCCTTCAACACACACAAAAGGAGAGTCCTAGGGTAGGCCAGCTCAAAGGAGAATGTGAGGAGTTCTTTTTCAGATGCAAGGTTCTGCCAAAGATACTCCCATTATCCTCAAGGGGCTGGCTAACTACTGCTGCTCAGGATTGCCCTCACAGCCAAGACTGATCCATGGTTGGGAGGGGAGGGGGCTCTGCACTAAGACTCTGGGCCTTCTCTCCCTTGGCAATGTTGGCCTTGAAAACTTCAGGGTTTGGCTATATAACCCTGGGATCCTCAACTTCCTTATTGTAACAGATGGACTGAGAAGGATTAAAAAAGTGAACCGTCCAGCCTAGCTCCTGGCCACACTATAGGGCCAGATTCAAACACCCTGCTTCTCAGGGGCTCAGTGCTCTTGCAGCTGCATCTGTGCAAAAAGGCAAACAGCTTCTTCTGTGCCCAGTGCAATGAACTGAGGACCTGAGAGACAGTGACGTGGTCCTGGGATGTGATTTTTCAGAAGCCACAAGAAGCAGGATCATGATGTCCGTTCGTGTCCAACACTACCCACCCCCGGTGGTCTTCTCCACAGCTTGAGAAGGCATGAATACCTACCTCTACCTGCCATAAGAAACATCCTAGGTCCAAGTACAGAAGGTTTAGAATGCAGATGCATGGGACACAGGCAGAAGGAACAGATAACTTAACTGGATGATCCTGAGGACCCCAGCCCTCACCCCTGAATCAGCACCTCCTGGAGCCCTTGGCTTAGCCTCCGGAACATCCCAAATCTGCTTCCTCCTCCACTGCCACTACCCAGCTGTCAGCCACCATGGCTTCTCTCCTGGACAACAGTAGAAGAGTCCTCCCTGCTCCCACCCTTGCCTGCACATTCCCTTTCCTCACAGCAGCCAGTGGGGTCTTTTGTTAACAGGTCAGACTCTATCATTATCCTGCTTGTGGTCCTTGGAAGGCTTCTCTTGCTCAGCTCAATTGGAACATCTTTACAATAATCTACATGGCTACCGCTGGCATGTGCGCCCCCTCCTCCCATTCACTGTACTTAGCCACATTGGCCTGGCTCTATAGGGTCCGTTCTCTCTCTACCCCCCATGCATCTGCAGCGTTCACTCCCTCACTCTCCACAGCTTTCTGCTCCTGTCACTTCCCCACCACTGCTTCCTCTTTGTCCCGACACTTGTCACTACCCACCTCTGAAGGCTTCTTCTCGTTCTGCCGGGGCCAGCCCGACTTGGTGCTGCTGGGCAGTTTGGAGCATCGTGAGGCAGATGTAGTGTGACCTGCAGAGAGAGCACAGCCTATTAGGGGCCCCTGGAAGGCCAGGGCCACCACCCTCCCCCAGCCCCATCCGGGGACAAGAAGGCTGTAAGGAGATGGAAACCTTTGTGAGCACCTGTCCCTGCTCTGGACCTCTCCAGGGACGTGTGGGTCCCTGAGTGCTTCTTCAGCTCACCAAGCACAGGGGCTTAGGACATAAAAGGCAGTGACCTGGACTCATGATTAGCTTACTCCGTGACCCATAACATGTCCCTTGCCCTCTTCGGTCCTCTGCTACTCCCTTGGGGATGGCGGCCTTCTATGGCTGAGCTTCACCCATGCCGCAGGTGGAGATACTTGGAGACACCATCCTATCCGGGATGCTGTCCAGTAGATATGCAGAGGTGCAAAAGGCCAGTGGGAAGAAAGCTGCTCTAAAGTAAACCCATCGGCCAGCTTGTCACCCTGGGCAAATGACATAACCTCTCTGGGGGCAAAAAGTTGTGAGAATTCAGTGAAACCACGCCTCTTAAGGCTTGGCAGAGTCCCTGGCCTACAGCACGGCCTCGATAAACATGAGCTACTACCGCTAGAGTCCAAGGCCCTTGCTGGACTGCAGGACTGCTGCCTTTAGCCAGTGGGTCCAAGGGGCAGCAGCCATGAGTGGGTACGATGGTGGGGGCTAAGGGGAAGGGAGCATGCCGCAGCCCGGCCCAACTCCGCTGCAGCTGCCCAGACCCCCACCCCTGCAGGCGCCTGGCCCTCAGGGGTTCCTGTGCTTGAGCGAAGTTAGAAGCAGAGGATGCGGTTCTTCTTGGCTTTGCTGAGACAAGCCACAGACACTGTGGTTGCGGCCACAGAGGGCCGGAAGCTGTGATCTCCTGCCACAGGGAGGAAGGGCTGGCCAGGTTAGACACCAGAGCCCAGCTTAGCAAACAGACCCTAAAGGGCAGTGAATGAGACCCGGAAGCAGGAAAGCGGCTGGGACTGACTGGCCGTCTTGGTACATCTGTCCTCGGGATCCTGGGGGGCTATCCCCAGCTGCTCACCACATACGTGAACAAATTTGAGGTGCAGAGCTGCAGGGCTCCAGGCCCAGCCTCCCTGGCAATAAGTTCAGCCTCTTCCTCAGCGTCGGCTCCCGCCAGGCTACACGCTAGGCAGGGGCCTCCTGGCAGCTCACCCTTCCTATGTAGGGCACAATGGAACTCCTTACTCAACCAGCTCACGCAGGTGCAGGTTCCTGTGGCATCTGGGAAAGACTGCCTTCTGATACCAGAGAAAAGCTCCCATCTTCCGTAAGCTTCCCTTATCTCCTCCCACATTTGAGAAGAGGCTCCCTAAGGAGTCCCCCTTTTCTCCTTGACCATCCCTGTGACTCCTAAGACAACCAGCTGCCACACCCAGCCCGTACACAAGTCTACCCCTGAGAGTCTCCTGCCAAGATCCCTCATTAATTCCTCTGACAAACATTTACTGAGCATCTATTATGTACCTAATCTAGCTGGGGAATATAGTAATGAGCCAGACATGACCCCTCTTTATCAAGGAGATTACCGCTAATTAAGAAATAGTACTTGTATCAAGTAATTATAATAAAGGTTAACAGCTTTTCTGCCTGTTACATAGACTTTCTAGGGCCCTAATTTAATGTTAAGGGACAGAGGGAGAGGGTGTGCTCCTAGCAGCCAGGAACAGCAAATGGGGATATGAACTTTTCCAATCAGAGCAAAACAGGTGGGATTGAGACCTAGAGGATGAAAGGGAGCAGGGTGAAGAAGACAGCAAGGTTCTAGAGGCCAGAGGTGTGGAGACTTTCTTAGGAGTACAAGGACCTGGCCTGATTCATGCTCTTATCAACATGGAGACCATGGGGCAGCCTCCCCCTGTGGGCCTGATAATTACTCAAATGCTTCCCCTGCAGGAGCCCCAAATGGAAGGCCTTACTGTCAGTGGTATCAGAGTTGTCGCTGCTGATGGAGTATTTTCGCCTCTTCTCTTCCATCTGCAACAGAAAGCAGACCGCATTAGACTTACAGGAGGCTTGGCAAATCCTCAGTCTCTCAGAAAATTGCCCAATAACCTATCTCCTGATACTCACCCTGCTGGGAAGAATGAGAACAAGGCCCTGCCCTAGTCTTCTCCCCAGCCAGCCACAGGAGCCCTGGGGGTGGGGCAGAGGGCTGCATCTCCTACCTCCTGAGCCCAGGGCCTCAAGATGGGCAGAAGTCCGGCCAAAGACGACAGACAGAGGGAGGGCAAAAGTGTCAGTAGCCCCAGAAGAGTGATTAGGGCCTGCTCAGCCCAAGCTTCCACTCAAGGCAACTCAGATCCTTGGGAGATGCACGCCCACCCTGGAGGAGGGGCAGAAAGGGAAAACAAGACTGACTCTTCCAGGGAGCATGGGTGGCTCAGTGGGTTAAAGCCTCTGCCTTCGGCTCAGGTCATGATCTCAGGGTCCTGGGATCAAGGCCTACATCGGGGCTCTCTGCTCAGCAAGGGGCCTGCTTCCTCCTCTCTCTCTCTGCCTGCCTCTCTGCCTACTTGTGATCTCTCCCTCTGTCAATAAATAAATAAAATCTTAAAAAAAAAAAAAAAAAAAAAAAGACTGACTCTTTCAGAGGGACCACGCCATCTGAGTTTAGAGACAAGCCAGCTCAGATGGCACTGAGGGCGCACATCCTGAGGGTGGTGGCCAGAGGGCTGTGGAAAAGAAGTAGGAGCAGGAAGGCTCCAAGCTGGGTCCCTGAGATGTGCCTGGCCCAGGGTGAGTGGTCCTAGGCTGGGCTGTCCTCCCTCCCACAATGTCCTTCTCCAGATAAGAACATAAACCAACTCTATCCCAACTACGGATTTTACTTCGAGGTAGGATGAGCAGCAACCTATACCGAGCACCCTTCCCAACCAACAGTAGCTCTGCTTGTGTTCCTAATACCCCAGGAAACTCCGAGCCATTGGCTTTCCTTACTAGAAAGGCACAGGACCTTCTCCTGCTCTAATTGGCTGAACTAAGATTTGAATCCACATGGTCTTATGCCTGAGCCCACACTGAGCTGCCTTTGTGCCCAAGTCAGCTCTTGCCTGTGGGGAGTGCTTTCCCACCCCTCATTTCCTTGGATCCTGCAGAGTCCAGGGTGGCAGGGCTTGCTTCTGTCTCTTCCTGGAGGGGAGCACCCTAAGGGGCTTGTTCACCCACCTTGGGTCTCCCAGCTAGTCAATGGCTGAGTCCTAATGTGAGAAGAGATCTGGGATTCAGGACCCAAAGCATATTCCACCACTTCCCTGTACATCTGGAACGTGGGCCACCTCACTGCCCAAAGCAAAGGGCAAGGAGTCAATGTCAGTCGAGAGAAAGTCCTGCTGCCCAGCGGCTGGCCAACCAGGGTCCCCACCTCTGCTTGGGATCCCATGGGCCGCCTGCCACTGCCACCCACTCCAAGCCTGTCTGTGCCAAGCCCTGGGTTTCCCTTTATATCCCGGTGGCCCTGCAGAGACAAGGGAACATTAGCTCTCTAAGGTCAGCCAAGACCTTCTCCCCACTCCAGTGTCCCCTAAAAGCAGGACTAGGATGATAGAAAGATTCTCTGCGGTTGTTTGCTGACCACTCCACAGGGACAGGCAAAGTCCTATCCTGTGGGTGCAGAGGTGCAGGTGGGAGCCTGAGGCCACCAGCAGCACAGGTGCCAGGGAAGTAAACTGCTAAACACTCATTGTGGCAGGAGGAGAATGCCTTGGTACACAAGGACCTCCTGAAGCCCTCAGAGCAGCCCCTCTATGCCAGTGGACTTTTCCCTCATCTTTTACAGATGAGGAAAAGGAAGCACAGAGGTTAAGTGACTTGCTCAAGATTGCAGTGCTTGTAAGAAGTTTATCTGGTTTAGGAGCACATGCCCTTGACCCTCAGACTTCTCTGGCTCTGTGCAGCAGAGTACAAGCAGCCCCACAGCCCAGGTCGTGGACTGAATGGGGCAATAATGCTCTGCCTCCTACAGCCTCCATCCTTGTTGTCCTCCAGCATCTGAGTGTGACAAAGATGACTTTGACAGGGCCCTGACCCTAGCCTACATCTTACCAGCCCAGCGCTCTCACAAGTGGGGGCAGCAGCAGGAGAAGGGCTATAAACGTGTCCACTTGTTTTTTCCTGCAATTCTGCACGTGGATCCCATGTGTCTCTACTTTCAAGTCTATATCTCCCAAAGGAAAAAAGCAGGGGCTCTGGATTGGGGGGGGGGGTCAAGTTCAAATCTTAACTCTACCCGCCTACAGACCCGGGATCTTGGTAAAGACATACGTCTCAGAGGACAAGGATTTGATCTGGATTTTTACATAAGTCTTCTGAACTTCCAATGTTGGCAACTGCTTCAGAATTTTAAAAACACTTTGAGAGGGCCAAACCAAACACATCTGTGGGCCAGAATCGGCTGGTGAGAATAAATAAGGAGCAGCGTCCAGCCCTGGGCAACGTGGCTGGCTCTCAGCAATGGTGCTAGTCATTCTGTGATAATCTGGGGCCAGGTGAGGAGTCCTCCTAGCCGCACCCACCCGAGGGGCTCCTGGACGGTAAGTCAGGCCTCCCGGAACAGGACCCCTTGACAGCCACTGTCCTTCTCATAACGCTGTTTCCAGCTACCCAGGGACCTGTCACAGGTGACCTGTAGCATGCGGACCTGTACCCCACCCTCAGCCAGCTCCCTGCCCAACCTGCCCTCCAACTGCAGAGTTCTCCTGGGTAGGGTGTTATTAAGGGAGCAGATTTTGTGTGGCTTAATTGGAATAATAACTATGCTTCAGAGGAAGCTACTGTTTTGTGAGTGAAGCTTCTTTCCTTTGAACCAAGTCTGTTCCAAAGGCCTCCCGGCCTCAGGTGAGCCTCCACTGTCAGTGGCTGAAGAAATGCCAAAGGAGGCCTGGGCTCTCCCGCTGGGACAGCCTTTTTTCCCTGGAATCGCTCTTCCAACTCAGCTGGGAGACAGGGAGGACTCCTTCACCAAAGCTGAAATCCAGGTCCGGGTGGTGGGTGCTTGGCCTCTAGTTATCTCTCTTCACTGGACCCTCCAATCCCAAAGCAAGGTCTGCTCTGGGAGAACACCCCAGTGTCCTAAGGCACTTACTTGTGGGGATAAGTGCTTTTGAAGGCCTACCTACAAAGGAGAGTCTAGGAGAGCCGGGGTCCCTCTTCTTCCTTTGGCACCTCCCACACCAGCCCCAGCAGAGAGACAGAGCAGCTCTCCTTTGGGAACATGGGTGTTCTAGGGGTCCTTCAATGGGGTAGCCCACAGCCTCTCTGCGCAATCAATGCCCCACAGCCAACCCCTGGAAAGTCCTGTGGGCTCTCCCTCCAGAGCAGACACTCAATGCATCCACTTTTTCCTGCTGTCTACTGCTACCACCCTGGCCCGAACCAGTCCCATCTCTTGCCTGGACTTTGCATTCATCTCCCAGCTCCCGCTATCGCTCCTCCCCAATCTAGAGTCCACATAGCAGCCAGAGTGACCTTTAAAAAAACATAAATCAGATCATGTCATACCCCCTTTTTAAAATCTTTCAAAGGCTTCCTGCTGATCAAAGGACACAACTCAAGCTCTTGACCACAATATCCTACATGATCCGGCCCCTCCCTACCTCAGCAAGTTCACAGGGACCACTATCCCCTTCCTCACCAATTTCTAGCTACGCTAGTCTTCTTTCATCTCCTGAAAGAAGCCAAACAGTCCATGATTCAGGACCTGTGCACAGGATGTGCTCTCTGCCTGGAGGGCTGTATGTAGTCTGTGTGTATCTGACTTTTTATCCTTCGCATTTCAGCTTAAATGTCAAGGAGGTCTATGCCAGCTACCTTATCTAAAGAAAGCCCACAATGTCGCTGGTCAACAACTTCAGAGCCTCCACCCTAATTACTGTCTATTGATCTACTTGTTGAGCGTCTTCCCCCTAAGAGAGGAGAGTAAGGAGCACCATCTATCTGGATCTCTGTGGGAGCCCCGATGGCCCCTCGCATTATCCCCAGCACACAATAGGGGCTTGGTACCCAGGGAGTGCTGACTATGTTCTTCTCCCCTCCCTGCAGAAGTGTGGGGGGCACATGGCCCAGCTGGCTGGCCTGCAACAAACACCCCAGGCCAAGATTTCGTCCTGTTTTCACAGCCTGCGCCTTCCCCATCTTAACCTCACACATTTTCCAGGAGGCTTTATTTGGTTGGGCTCTTGGCTAATGATCAATGTCAACTCAGTAATAGGGCAGCAATTTGGTGGCAGATGTTTTCTTGGCAGCACTAGCCATTGGTCTTAGTGGGGGCCTTGGTCTGGACTTGAAACACCAATGCCCAATGCCAGCCCCCTTTAAAGACCTCTCCGCAAATAAACTCAAATAAACACCCTGGGCCCCCATTAACGCTCTTCCAGCTGACCCTGGGAACAGTAGGCCTTTGAGCTCTGCTAGTGCAGCCACTCCCTGGGCAGTTAAAATACCCCAACCTGGCCTCCAGCCTCTCTGGGGGCCACCAGGCCTGCCCTGCCTGCCACCACACACAGCAGGACTTCGTCTTCCTCCTTAAAAAAGGTGGGGGGGGGGCATAGCTTCCAAGCAGGCAATTTACCATTCCAGACACAATCTTTCAAAGAGAAACAAAAACTCTCCCTGTCTGAGGCAGACCGCTTAGTCGTGTGTGTAATAAGATGCTAATACAATTTAATGATATTTCGGCTGGAAAACCTGTCCTCAGAGCCTCCTTGTGCCAGGAAGGCCAGACATTCAGAAAACAAGAGCTGTACGCTCTTAAACCGCTTTAAGCGGGGGTCAGAGACCTACTCTTTCCTATCTCTCATTAACTTTAATGCCTTCTTGGGGATAGTAATTGCTATTACAGAAAAGATTTTGTACACACAGAACCTCAAACTTGCTTCTCCCAGCGTAGGGGCACCTGAGCCCTCCTCCAACACTTATCATGGCCCATCTGCAATTCCAAGTGTCCCAGAGGGCACCCAGCTCCCTTGGAACATGCTGCCCACACCCACCCTGCAATCCCAGTTCTGGGGACATACCTAGGGGGTCCTGGAAGAATGAAAGGGGCTTTGTCTACTTTGTCCTTCAGCACCTTCTCACCCTACCCTCCACCTCAGAGAGGGCAAAGCTCAGTCCGCTCGCTCCCACAGATGGCTGCCCATAGGCAACTGCAGGGTCCTTCCAATCCCTTCTTCAGAGAAGGGAGCTGGCTCTCTGGCCTAGCCTAAAGGGAGAGATCAAAGGTCAAAGCTGCATTTGGGCCCTCTCCAGATCATTAATAATAGTAAAAATGGCCAATACTAACCAGATGCTTACCACATGCAGGGCTTGGGGTTTAATCTTCTTTATGCAATATATCGCTCAATCCATACACCAATCATGGGGTAAGGACTGTTATTAACCCCACTTGCAGATGAAGAAAGTGAGGCGCAAAGCAACTGTCGCAGCTGATGACTGCACAGGTACAGAATTCAAACCCAGGCTGTTGGAGGCCAGGTAGTGTACCCTGCCCTCCCCACCCCCTTCTGGGCTACCCTGCTCAGGTCTACAACCCCGGAGTGTGGCTGGGATACTCCAGATTCCTATGGGTTATCTGAGAACCTTTCTGGGTTCCTAAACTTTGAGCCACACAGTCAGGGTCCCATGTGGAAGACAAAGCAGGCCAGGGGTACCATCTCCTCACAATCCTGACCTTCCCCTGGAGGACCTAAAAACAGAACTAACTGTGAGGTCTGCGAACAGCCTGGTGGATGAGTTGTGAAGAATTTGGACAGGGAGTCACTGAACCCGGTCTTGGGTGTAAGAAAACCTCCTCTATGCTACCAGGAACTCTAGTTAACCTGGCCCCCGCCCCCCCAACCCTACCTCAAGGATGTGGTACTCAGTGTCAAAGGTCTACCCTCAAGACTCTGGGGTGCACCTTGGAGGCTGGGACCAGCAGTCCCACTTCACCTGCCAAGGAAAGCCAACTGGAAGCTCTCTCGGATTATTGTTACTGGCCATTTAGCTGTGCAACTTAGGCAAAGGAAAAGCATGCAGGATGGGAAATGTTCTGGGAACATTTGCTGCATCCCAAATCCAAATAATTTTGTCCTTAAACACTTCATCTTCAAAAGTGCTGGAGAGATCTTTGGCCAAACAGTTTCAAAACCAACATTCACTGCAAGTCTTGCTGCTTGGGGCAAGGACTTAACTCTGCAAGAGATTCGCTGCAGAATCAAATGCTTTTCCACTCCAAACAACACCCAACAGCACTTGGGACAACTGAGAGGACTCCAGATCAAACAAACATCCCCTTTTTTTCCCCTACCATGCAAACTTTCTCAATAAACTATTCGCCCACTTCGGATCAAAGCCTGTTTTGCAGCCTGTGACCTAAAAAGCAAATAGCGTCTCTTAAACATGAAAGCCCTCCTCCCTGCCTGGGTCGGCTTTATTACTCATTCCTTCCCCTTACAGTTATTCTGTTGTTATTTTCCTCCTCTGCTTGTCAGATTGCTTTGCAAGTCCCAACCCGCCCGAGGAAGACGAAACGGGAGGGATGGTGCGTTCACTTGGGGCCCTAAGGTGAGAGAGGAAGTCAGGGTAGGGGAGAAGCCAGCACCCTGGGAACCCAGGAAACAGGGCCAGGCCCGGTTGGCAGCTCCTTGCACGGCCCTTTTGCCAAATGTCCTACTGGGAATTTTACCAGTAAAGGGAGGGAGTTAATGCCACTGTGGGAGGAGGGACCAGGCGGCCGTACCACCTGGGCCCCTGATTCCCAGTTTGCAACAGAAATGTTAAGGGGACATCTGACTGCCAGGCTAGGCTCAAAGCTCAGGGCTCCTCCCCTTTCCAACAAAGGCAAGGCGGCAGGCCAGTCCTGCCCTTTCAGCCCCTCCCTAGCCCTTTTTAGCGCCGCTCCGAGTGCAGACAGGAAGCCTTCCGATGACCCCCTACAAACTCAGCCTCTGGGTAAAACTTTGCGTCCCGCAGTGGATGACGATCGAGGAGTGCTAAGCGTGGGAGCAGGGTCTGGAAATCTGCAGAGACCAGAGTCGCCCGGTGCAGCGTGCCCTTGGCTCAAGGCAAAGGGAAACACGGCCCCTCCCGCCCCACCAGCCCGGGGCAGGAGACCTGCAGCCAAGGTGGTTAAAAAAAAAAAAAAAGCGTCCCGGCCCGCCGCGGAGGCTAAGGGGATGGGAGGGGGCGGGGAAGGGGGCGCCTCCATCCTGCCCCTGGAGGCAGTCCGCGGGACCGCAGGCTGGAGGCGCGCCGGCGTGATTCCGACCGCGGGAGCCGGGAGGAGGAGCCGGAGGTGGCTGCGGGGGGCTCCGGTCTAGGCGAAGGAAGGGCAAGAGGCTGTTCGGGCCGGGGGCGGCGGACTTGACGCCTGGGGCGGGGGGAGGGCTTTAGGTGAAGCGGGTCGGAGGAGCCGAGCCTCTAGGGAAGCGGGCAGCTACGTGTGGCGGGGGGCTGGGTGTGTGTGGGGTGTCCTGGGCCTCTGGAAGCCACAGCGAAGCCTTCCTGCCTGTCTCGCAGACATCCCCATCTTCTGATGTAACACCTACGAATCGCCAAGCTGACCCCTGCTCATCCCTTGGCCTGGAGACTAGAGTGTCTCAGGCTCAGGGATAGGCGGGAAGGGACCGGAGGGAGCCACAAGTCTGCACCCAGGCTGGGAGGAAGCGGGCGGGTGCCGCTCCGCAGGCGCAGGCGAGTGGGTGGGAAGGAGGGAGGGAGAGAGGGAGGGAGGAAGGTGGTGAGGCCGGGAAGATGCCACTGCCGGGGGCGGGGCGCGGCCGGGGATCCGGGCGAGGGACTGCAGCGGTGCTTCATGGGGGCTGGGGCTGCAATGTCACTTATTTGAGGGTCAGGTGTGTATGTCCCAGGCTGAGACTGCCACGTGCCTACATCTTCCCGGTACCACCCAGGGCGCAGGGACGGAGGCAGAGGGCAGGGGACTGCAGTACGGTCCCGGAAGCGGGACGCGAACCGACAGAGTTGGGAGAAGGTAAACAAGGGCCACGCCCCCTGCCGTCGCCCCGCGGGCGCGCACCCGCCGCTCCGGCCGCAGCTGGTACATTTCCACTCTCCCAGCGCTGCTCCCCCGCCGGACTCCCGCGCAGCCCGGAACGCCGGGCCTGCCCCCGACCCCAGCCCCCGCCCGGTACGCCGGGGCTGCACACCCGGCATACTCACCTGGAAAGGGTGTCCCCCGCCCCTCCAAAACACTGTGTTTAATTTGTGCAGAGCCTCCGCGCCCGGGAGCTGAGCATGCTGCCCCCGCGTGCAGCGCCCGCGTGCACCCAGCCCTGAGAGGGGGCGACAGGGCGGAGGCGGTGGCCCCCGGAAGGTGTCTGGGACCGGACCGGCTGCACGTGAGCCCAGCGCGGAGTCATGTGCACCGGCTCAGCCCGGTTCGGCGGCCGGACGTGCTGCGTATCAACAAAATGAAACTCAGGGCGACAGGAGGGCAGATAGCTCCAGGTTCTCTGAACCCCCATTCCCAGCGGAACGACCCCCGCACCACTGCTGTCTCCCGCCGCAGCCTCTCCGCGCGCCGGAGCCCGCGGGGCAAGTTGCAGCCCTAGCGCGCCCCCGCCCGCCCGCGCCCCCTCACCGGCCCGGGGGCGCTTTGCCGCAGTCATTAATAAAGAAGGTCGCCAAGCTCACCCTTCCAAAAGTTGTTGTTGCATGCGCCCCTCTCAGTCTCCCCGCAATGTACTCTTTAAAACACGACTGACCAACATGCGCAATCTCTCTCCCCTGTGCTGTGCATCCCCCCCCCCCCCCCCCC
>PITA01005453.1:0-42492 GCA_004023965.1 Spilogale gracilis | reverse complement strand
CGGCGGGGGCCAGCGCGGGAAGGATGCTCCCGAAACCCGGAGCTCCTGGGGCCGGCGCGGGCGGGCGGGGGGCGCGCATCCATCCGGGGTCGCGGCGAGGGAGGCGGCCGGGCCCGCGGCTTCCCCGGCCCCGCACCCCTGCTAGGGACCGTCAGCCCGCTGGACCTAAACCCTTGTCGCTAGGAATGGGCGCAAAGTAACTCCATGGACGCTACTCACCCCCCCGCCCCAATAGCCTCCAACTGCGATGGCCGCGGTCGGCACCATTCACCAATCCCCCTGTGTATGTTTCTGTTTCTTTTTAAACCAAGACTTCCTTGTGATCTCTTTAGAAAAAAAAATGTGTTGGGGTGGGGGTGGGGGTGGGGGCTGGCGGGAGGAGCGAGGGAGGGGGAGTAGCCACTTTTTTCTTATTCACTCGGATCTCCACTCCTGACACCCCCCGCCGCCCGCCCCACCCCCCGCCCAGTTGTTTGGCTTCGGCAGCGGGTCCAGGTAGCGTTGCAGGCCTCGGGGGGGGGGGGGGAGGGTGCTCTGCCCGGCTGCCGGTCGGCCTGCACCTCCGGCCCAGACTCCCCATGGGCTCTGGGGCGCCCCCAGCCCGCCCTGTCCCCAGGGCCGGGCCCGAGCAGCGGCTGCGCCCGTGCAAGTCCCATCAGGTCTGCTCACACTTCACACACTCACACACATACCCCGCCCCTCCACTCTCTCACTCACACTTTCTGCTCACACTCCGCCCCCTTCGCGCTCCAGACCCGGGCGGCGCCCCCCGCAACCTTTAGAAAAAAAAAAAAAAGCAAGCTTATACTTAAAAAAATCTTTTGGCGCCATATTAATGACGTACTTAAAATTTGCCATTTCTCCCTGCGTCAAAAAGACGTTTCTTTGCAAATAACAGCCTGAAGGCGACACTCGCGGAGGGAAACGAGGTTTGCACTGAGCACCCCGCCTCCCGGGGCTCCAACGCTGGGAGACCCTCGCCCTAGGCCCTGCTCCCGAATCGCTGGTTAAAAATGCGAATCGAATAAATCGCGTGGCGCTTTGCAGCGCCAGAAGTGAGCAGAAAGTGCTGGCAGGAGCGGAGGGGAGGGGCGCGCGCGCAAGTCTGGGGGAGGGGGCGCGGCCCTCCTCCCCCACCCACAGCAGATGGAAATTAACAAACCGGGCGGGGGGAATTTGAAATTGTGGGCGACCTCAAGAAAGAGGGGCGGTCCGTAGAGAGGGTCCCTCTCGGGCTTGTCGCCCCCTCCCCCGCCTGTGTGTCTCCGGGCTCCCAGCTCTGCCCCGCATTTCCGGGGGCTGAGGAACGCAGTGATGGGTGGGTGGGTAGCTGCTCGCTCGGGTCCCAGTAGGAGTTTGCCCCGCGGTGTTCCCTTTCCCCCACCCCCAGCTCGTCCTTCCTTTTACCCCTAAAGGGTTAAAAACCGAGGGGGCAACTTCCAAAGGCTGGCACTGGGCGAGGGAGCGGGGCGCCCCTCTCCCCACCCTTCGCCTCCTCGCCCCTCCTCCTCCGGCTCCACTTCCCGACTTGACCTTGTGGTGCACAAACAGTGCGCTCGGATCCTCGCAGTTTCTGGAAGAAGCGCTTGCGCTCGCCAGGCGGGCGGGCTGTCGGGCGGCTCGCGGGCGGTGGCGGGGCCTTGGGTCGGTTCCCGGAGCCACGGGCCACACCCACCCAACCCGCTGCGCCCGCCGCGCTCACCTTCTCTCGAGGAAGGAGATGGGCTGGCCTCCTGGGTGGGGAGGTGTGGGGGGCAAGCTGCAGACTTCTCCGGATGCTCCCAGCCGGGAAGGGGGTGATCTGGTCTCAGGCGGGGTTTGGTGGGGAGACCTGGGAGCCGCTGCCAACTTTTCCTTTCCTCTCCCTTTTGCCTGCCCCTCAGAGATAATCCAATTTTTTTTTTCAACTCACCTTTAGCTTTGAAGGCACGTGGGTGAGTTGTGAATGGGAACAGGAACCGCCTTCCCTCTCCAAGACTGAAGGTTGTTTATTCTTTCTTTCTTTCCCTTCCACCCCCTTCTGTGGAAAGATAAATATTCAATTTACATAAGGTGACGTTTATGTGACAATTAAAAAGATCCCCCGATGGAATGTTGTGAACACATTTGCTTATAGGAGAAATAAATCCTATAATAAACTCATACTAACAACACAAATCCTCTAACACGGTAGATTGTCTACACAACAAAGAGGGAGATGATGGATGCAGAAATAGGCACTTTTTGCAACAAGAAAGAAATATGAGCTCAAGGAGAGCTTGTCTTCCTTGGCCTTCATTCACAAAGTCTGGGGAGGCTTGTCTGGCAAGATTGAGGAACTGGGGTACCACCTCCTGTTAGACCTGACTCCAGCTCTGAGTGGTCAGAAAATCCGTTAGAAAATCTAACGGATTTTCTGACACCCAAGCTCAATAGCAGAAAACAGATGACACAGGCTGTTCACTTGTAACAAAATGGTTAACTACCTGGATTCTAATCCTGGCTTTGAAGTTGAGAAGTTACTTGATATGAACAAGTGCATTCATCTCTCTGGGTCTCTTCTTCTGTAGAACAGGTCCGGGATAGGTCCTGAAGCAGTGTGTGTGTGTGTGTATACATGCTGTTTGTGTAGACACAAACATTCCTGGCTCAGAGTGCAGAGCACACATTAGCACTTTCCCTGATGCTTAAGTTTTGGAAGGGTGAATGTGCTCCCTAAAAGTTCTTGACACTGAAAAACTGGAGAACAATGATTTCTGTGTTGCTCTCCATGAGGACATAGACAAGATCTCCAGTTAAGGCAAAAAGAAAGGCCAGGAGAAAAAACTGTGATATGTGGTGGGCTTCATGGTCAAGGTGCAGATAGCAACCTCAACCACACAGCTGAAGTGGGAATGGAGGCACCAGTTGACAGTGGCACAGTCTAAAGAAACTGCTCTGATTGGGTCTAGTTGCAGAGGGCTAACACGCACTGAAAGGCTGGACGGGCTCCTCCTCGTAGCCATCGGCTCCTGTGACCCTTGGCAAGTAGTTATAAAATGACCTAGAGAGATGGAAGAGGGAGAAGATGATTGTTTATAGAGCACCTGCACTGTGTTGTATATTACACAAGTCATCCCATTTTGTCCTCACCAAAATCCCATTTTACCTGTTCAGAAGGGTTTAATGACTTACCAATAGTCACACAAGCTAGCAAGTGGTATGGAATTGGCACCTAGTCCAGACGACCCCAAAGACGGCATTTTTTTCATTTTACCACACTACCAGAAATAACAAGTATTAGCATTATTGGTTTCATTGAGGATGGGGGCCTGACTGCTGTATTAGCAAGAAGAATTTTGTGGGTGGCACTTTGGCTCTAAGGTGGTTCACTGAATTTGGGCGAGAGCCAGGTCCCCTAAGGAGTTCTTGGAAGGCACTTCTTGTTTAGGACTGGAAGCTCCATCAGAATTCTTGGATTCCCACTGCTCTCTGCTACTGTTTAAGGTTAACCTTGAAAATGTTAACAGAATAATAGCAGTGGAGCTAATTATAACTTCTTAATCTTTAGTAAAAGTCTCACAGATCATTAACTTATTACAGAAAAACAGAAGAAGAAACAAAGGTTTTGGAGATGTAATCATTCACTTATTTCAACAAACATTTATTGAGTGCCTCCTGTATACCATGCACCATGCTAGGGGCTGAGGACACAACACAAAAATGACAGACTCTCAAGGAAGTCACTTTTTAGTGGAAGGAGGTACACATTTTTTTAAAAAAGCAAAATGTTATATTTGAAGGTGAGTAAGTGCTATTCTGAAAAAAATTAAGTAGGAAAGGGGGATAGGAAATGTGGTTATGCAATTTAAATAGAGTCCTCAGGGAAGAGCTGCCTGAGAAGGGTGGCTTCAGAATCAAAGGAGGTAAAGGAATGAGCTGGGAGTGCTTATGGGAGAAGAGCGAGCATTCTAAGCCGGGGCTTCTTGACATGGAGTCCGCTGCCCCCTCCAGAGATCTGTGGATAGAAATTCAGGGGGTCTTGACTTTAGATGGGGAAAAAATGATATCTATTTTCACTAATCAACATTTAGCATGTTCTCCAACTATGAATGCAGGCAGCAAATTACAGTATTATTAGTAGCACCTATGACGCTGTTGCTTGTAGCAATCACAGATATTTTCATGTCACATTATAGTTGTTACAACTGCCTTAAAATATCATGACAGTTATCACTACTTCATATTTGTGCTGCTAGCTCTTATGAGTTAATGAATTAATAAGAAACACATATATGACTGTATTATACATTTGAAAAATATTTTGAGAGTTGTATTTCAGTTAATTGGTTTTCCTTATAATTCATGAAACTCATTTTATGGATTTAAAGATATTATACTCAGAAGGAATCCACAGGCATCCCAGACTGCAAAAGGGGTCCTTGGTATGAAGTAAAAGGAACCACTGTCCACAGAGAGAACAGCAAATGCAAAGGTCCTGAGGCAGGAATGTGCTTATTATGTAAATGCATAAGAAAGAAATTATATAGGGTGTTATTAGGAACTTGGTTTTTGCTAGGCATAATAAAGATGGTTTTGAGCAGAGAAGTGACATGATGACATGATCTGATACTGGATTTTACAGGTTAGTTTGCTGCCATACGGAGGACAGACTGAAAGCAAAAAGGCTGAAGCTGGAAGACAGGTTAGAAGGTCACTGTGATAGACCAGGTGAGAGGTGATGTTAATGTGCACTAGAGTGGTAGCAGTGGAAGTGGTCAAATTCCATATTATGAAGATAGCTCTGACATTTCTTGATGGGGTGTGAGAAAACAAGAAGTCAAGAATGACAACAAAATTTTGTCTGAGCCAGTGGAAAAACAGAATTGCGATTAACTGAGATGTGGAGACTAGAGAAGGAGTAGATTTGAAGGAGGATAAGGAACTCAGTGTTACACATGGTAAGCTTAAGATACCTACTAGATGTTCAAATGTAGCTGTCCCGTAGGTAGCTAGAAATGGCAGCCTCGCCTCAGGGGCACGTCTGGGCTGAAGCTATCTTTTGAGATGTGTCTGCAGGTGGCTGGTATTTAAAGCTATATAAGGCTGTTTGAGATCACTAAGGAAGTGAGTGTAGAAAGAGAAGAGGGCCAAGGGTGGTGCCCTAGGCCACTGCAAGGTTAAGAGGTCTGGAAAATGAAGAGGAATCAGTAAGATATTGTGAAAAGGAAGTATTCAGACATTTCTCCAAAGAAGAGACAGAAATGGCCAATAAGCACATGAAAAGATGCTCACCGTTGCTAATCATTAGAAAAATGCAGATTAAAGCTGCAGTGAGGTACCACCTCACACCCAAAAAGATGGCTACTGTTTATTGTATTTCTTTTCTTTTCTTTACTCTTTTTAAAATTTTTTATTTATTTTTTAAAGATTTTAATTTTTTATTTGACAGAGAGAGACAGCGAGAGAGGGAATACAAACGGGGGGGTGGGGCAGGGAGAAGTAGGCTTCCTGCCAAGCAAGGGGCTCCAACCTAAGACCCTGGGATCATGACCTGAGCCAAAGGCAGATGCTTAACAACTGAGCCACCCAGGTGCCCCTCTTTTTTAAATTTTTTTTTTAAAAGATTTTATTTATTTGACAGAGAGAAACACAGCCAGAGAGGGAACACAAGCAGGGGGAGTGAGAGAGGGAGAAGCAGGCTTCCCGCCGAACAGGGAGCCAGATGTGGGACTCGATCCCCGGTCTCCGGGATCATGACCTGAGCCGAAGGCAGTTGCTTAACCAACTGAGCCACCCAGGCGCCCCACTTTTTTAAAATTTTTAAAAATATTTTATTTATGTATTTGATAGAGAGAGAGCATGAGCTGGGGAGGGGTAAGGGAAGAGGGAGAAAAAATTTCAAGCAGACTCCGTGATGAGGGAGTTTCCATCACCCTGAGATCATGACCTGAGCCAAAATCAAGAGTTTCATGCTTAACTGACTGAGCCACCCAAGCGCCCCTTTTTATTTTATTTTAAATTAGATTCTACACCCAAAGTGGAGTTGGAACTCAGAGCCCCGGGATCAAGAGTCACATGCTCCACCAACTGAGCCAGTCAGGTGCCCCAAGATGGGTACTATTTTTACAGAAGAGAAAATAACACGTGTTGACAAGGATGTGGAGAAATTGGAACCCTTGCGCTCCGTCAGTGAGAATGTAAAATAGTACTGCTACTGTGGAAAACAGTATGGCCATTCCTGAGAAAGTTAAAAATAGAATTACCATATGATCCAGCAATTCCATTTCTAGATATATACTCAAAAGAATTGAAAACAGGGTCTTGAAAAGATATTTGTATACTTGTGTTCATAGCAACTTTATTCACAATAGCTAAAACATGGAAGCAACCCAAGTGTCCACGGATGAATAAATGGATGAATGTGTAAGCAAAATGCAGGACAGACGTCTAATGGAATATTATTCAGCCTTAAAAAGGAAGGAAACTCTGACACATGCTACAACATGGATGAATTTTTAGGTCCCTATGCTAAAAGAGGAATGGTGTTTGCCAGGGGCTGGGGTAGTGAGGGGAGACGGGGACTCATTTAATGGGTACAGTTTCAGTTTTGCAAGATGGAAGAGTTCCAGAGTTGAATGGCGGTGATGGTAGCACAAGAGTGTGAATGTACTTAATATCACTGAACTGTACACTTCAAAATGATTAAGATAGTAAAAGTTATGTTATGTGTATTTCACCACAATAAAAAAGTTGGGGGAGGGGCACCTGCCTGGCTCAGTAGCAGAACATGGGACTCTTGATCTCAGGGTTGTGAATTTGAGCCCCATGTTGAAGGTGGAGATTACTTAAAAATAGTAGTAATAATTTTGTAAAAATTGGGGGAGGAGGGAGTAAAAAGGAAGCAGCAGTATCCAGAGAGATAGGAGGAGTGTCTTGGAAACCAAGGTAAGAGAGTTTCAGGAGGGAGGGAAACGCTATGTCCAAAGCTACCAAGGAAAATAAGGTGAGATACGAGGTGACAACTGATCATTAGTTTCAGCCACGTAGAGGTCACTGGTGATATTGATAAAAGCCATGTCATCAGAGTGGCATGAACAGAAGTTTGATTAAGTGGGTTTAAGGGAGAGTGGGAAAATTTATAGTTGTTACAGCTTGTTCCAAGATTCTACCTGAAAATGAGAAGTTCTCTGTAATATGTATGTTTTCAGAGATGGATCATCATATATCTGTAGAAATTCATTCTGTTGGTCATTCAGTCAATATTTCCCGGCTGCCTACTCTGTGCCAAGTCTTCTGTGGACTGCGTAATCTGGCACTCAGGAGAGGACAAATCCAGCAGCTCTGCCTCCCAGGCTCCAGGCAGGAGCTGCAGGTGGGGTTTGGGACAGATAGGAAAGCTGCCCAGAGCTGTGTCTGTGGCTTAAGACACTACCCTGGCGAGATCCAGCCCTGCCACTTTCCATGGTGCTACAGATACATGCCTGGAAGAAGGACCCCTCTGGAGCCTTTGCCAGCTGGTGTAGGTATGGTACTGACCAGCCCTAGGAGATGTCTGGATAATGTGCCAGCCAGGCCACCTGTCTCTTCTCAGACTCTCAGACCCAGCCTAGCGGCCACAGATGGCAGAAGACAAAGAAGATCCCTGGGGCCTCTAAACACTTCCCCAGAAAGTGGCAGCAGGTACACTTCCGGCCAAGTCAGGGGCCAGCTTGACCAACCCCTCATCAACGTGTGAGACACTCCGAGTGGAGCTGAGGGACCTGGGTCAGTCCAAGAACCACTGAGAACCAAAGGCACTGGCTCCAAGTCAAGTTGAACAGTGTAAGCAAAACCCTTTGGCTTTTCCCCAGGGTTTCTGACAAATTGACCAAATCTCCCCTCATCTGGCAATCTTACAAAGACCCTTCCCATGCATTTACTGATGAATTCATAGCCATGCTGGAGGTTATCTGGTTTTATTAGAAAGAACATGCATTTAACAAGCACCTGTGTAATCAAGGCTTTGTCTTAGGGCAGCGAGTTCCAGGTCCAGACCCTACCTTCAGGGGATTTTGGCCCATTGAGGAAGACAAGTCCTTAAGCATATGCAAGATGGTCAAGGTAAAACAAGCAAACTTGGGAGCCTGTGGGGTGGAATGGTCCAGAAAGTCTGGGAAGGCTGTAGAGTGGACCTGCATATACATAGCAATTTAGATGACATGAGAGAAGGAAGGATCATCCAGAGAGATGAGGAGCGTCTGTCTGGTTCACAGCAGTGCAGTGGGCCACAGAACATGATCCTAATAGCTGGCCCTAGGGTTCATCCTGCAGCACTTTGTGCAAGAAAATATACTTGGAAGCTGCGTGAGGATGAAAGGTGAGAAACTTCAGTTGCCCCACGTTGAAGGGAGAGATGAAAACATGCAGCCTACTTCTAGGAATCCACCCCAGAGAGACCATCTGATGTGGACCCAAGAAGATCTGTTTAAAAATGTCATTATAGGGGTGCCTGGCTGGCTTAGCTGCTAGAGCATGAGACTCTTGATCTCAGGGTTATGAGTCCAAGCCCCACGTTGCATGTAGAGGTTACTTAAGAAAAAAAATCTTTAAAAAAGAGAAAAGAAAAACTGGAAATAGCTTGAATGTCCGTCACCAAAGCACTGTCTAAATAAACCGGAGTGCAAAAAAGAAGGCAGCAAAGAAAGAAGCATTGTGTGGTTTTACATGTCTCATGTAGAAAAAGCTCTAATAAAAGTGTTAAGTGAAAAGCAGGTTTCAGGATTTCCAAATTTCAAAACACTATGCTGGACACCTGAAAACAAAATGCAAGTTTCAGGGTACAGTGTGCAATATGATCTCATATTAAAAAATTAAAAGCCTAAAAAATACCTAAAATTTTTTTAAAAATACCTTTAAAAGCCTACATTTTCATTTGAGCAGACACACAGATATATGTAATTTCATAAAGAAAAAACAAAGCATCTGGAAAGAGACTTATCAAATCAGTGACTAGTTGCCCATGTTGTAGCATCGGGAGTGAAGCTGGGAAGGGCTGTGGTAGGAATTGTGGGGATGAAGAGGAGTTGACTCTGTGGTTTTTGAGAGAGCCCTAAGAAGCCCTTTGCAAACTGAGGCTTGCTGAGGGGTAGGGAGGAGGGATAGGGTTGCTGGGTTATGGAATAAAAAATAAAATAAGAAGCCCTTTGCATTTGGGTAGTGTTGCTTGCCCCACAGGTGCTTAGAATTCTCCAGGGACGGAAGCATCATGGGGGTGGTGGGTCCTGTTTCCCTAGCCCAGTGATGGGCTACAGCGGGGTCTTGGAGGGCAGGGACAGAAAGCCTATCCTCTAGTCTCGCCCCATTGCTGATTCCTGGGTGGCCTGGATCCTCTTTGGCTTTCTCTGGTCCCGAGCGTCAGAGTCTCTCCGGGCTTCTCCAGCTGGCCCAGCCTGGAATTCCAAGTCCATTCCAGAGTCTTCCCATGGAGTCTGAACTCCAGCAGCAGCAAAGAAAAGCTCCACTTAGCCTTTAGCCTGCTGGGACTTGAACATGGGCCAGGCTGGGACTGGGAACCAGTGTGAGAAGGGAAGTTTCTGAGCAGCCTGGCCTCCTGGAGGAGCTCCCTCCTCTGACAGGTGGAGTATCATTGCTTCCCAGAACATCTGGCTTGAAGCTACCTTGCCCAGCCTGGCTCCTCGGGGAAACAAATGTGGAAATAATTCATTACCTGCTGGGTTCTAAACAGTTAATGAAACCCACTGAGTGACGGCTTTGGGCTTGGAGGCAGAAGTGGAGACTGCTTGAGGCCAGGACTTAGGGTCTGGGCATGCGGGATGTTGGAGCAAACTGTGCACAGGTGCAGATCTGTTCTGCATACAGTTCCAGTGGCTGGTCTGGGCTGGCTTCGGGTTATAGAGATGTTAGATGAGGTCCCTGTTCTGAGGGTACCACAGGATGGGGGAGGGGCATAAGTTGGATTTGGGTGGGGTCAAGTATGTGCGTGGAATCAAGCCTCATGGTGGAACCGGAAGCAGCAAGGGTAGCTGGCCCTGAGATGCCTCACTCCAGTCAAGGCTTCGTTAATGGTGTCCTGGCCTTAACCAGCCCCCCAGTGCTGGGAAGTGCCCCAGGGTACAAGGTGATTGCCTTGGGAGCCTCCTGCAGGCACTAGTGAGTAAGCTGCTCCTCCCTTAGGGCTGTGGACAAAGTGACTTGTGAGCCTAGTTGGCCTTGGACACCTAACTGGTGGGCATCCAGGACCTGCAGCTCTGGCAGGTGGTAACCTGCTCCCAAATGTTCTGGATCTCCAGCCAAGGCCCTGGGGAGAGGCTTGGACAGGAATTGGAGCTGGATGCCTGTGCAGCGGAGATGCTTGGAAACAAGGGAATTCTTGTCAAACTGATCCCCAGCTAGACCAGCTCCAGGCAGATGATCCACCTAGTACAGTTCCTCTAGGAAAGTTCTACAGAGGAAGGAAAGCCTGCATTATCCCAGCATGCAGCTGGGGCAAGAGAGGGCAGAGGCAACTGTTTTGGGCAGTAGAAGCTCCCCTGGGGAGCCTCTGTCATTGGGCATCTAGCTCCTTACCTCTCTCCTCCCCAGCTGCCCTCAGAGTTCAAGGAAAGGCAAGCAGCTCTTAAGTGTCTCCTCCTGTGGCTGGCCAGCCTGGAAGGGCATGCTGGAAAAAAAGCAGGCACTACCTTGCCCTAGAGGACCTCACAGTTCAGGTGGGGAAGTCAGATTCCTATACTGGAAACAAGATGAGGTAGGGCATGAGTCAGCGTTGAAGTGTCCACTTAGGCCGTGTGTGCACACGTACGCGAGAGTGTGAATGAGCCAGGAAGGAGTCACTATGTGGGGGCAGGGGAGAGAGAGAGAGATGGTTCGTAGCTGTGCATTTGTGTATGCCCATGTGCATGCGTATGTGCGTGCTGTGTGTCTGCATGTGCCCAAACACTGTCTGATGCAGCGTCTCTGGAGTCGCCATCCTCTGTGCTTTTTGCCCAGACAACCTAAAAATAATTTCCATTTAACTTTAGGATTTGTTATTTGGTGCATAAAATGCTTGCCCAGCAGATAGAGTTTTCTACCTACACTTCATCTAAGATCAAGTTAAAATGAGTCTGCATTATTTATACATAGGATGTCTGCGTGAGCAAAAGGCAGAATGGTCCCTACATGGATAACAAAACTGGATAGTGTGCACGGATTGACGGGGATGATGACGACGAGGAGGAAGGCCCCTGTGTGGCTACTGAGAGGTGTCATCAACCCGCTATCTCACCCACGCGTGACTTAGAATTGGGCACATGGCAAGTAGTCGTGAATGTTTATTGAATTCATTTGTAGACATTGAGAAAGAATGTCCCTATGTGTGACACATGGGCAAATATGGAGCTAGATGACTGATAATTCATCAAACGGACAGAGGAGAATTGAATGATAGATTGAGTTTAAAAATCAGTTTATTAGACCAATGGGATGATGCAGTTATCTGACTGAAAGATGAAAGCCTTGGAGGAATGAGAGATCGTTAAATAACTTGTTGATAGTTGATAAAGAGGTAGGAGAGATGAATTGTGCCCAGGTGACAAGGTTAGTAGATCCATGGTCAGATTCAAATAGGTAGATGGAAAGGTAAACAGACATGCAGCAATGGAGTGAGAGGCAGGTAAGAGGGTGAGAGAGATACTGTGCTGGGTAAATGTCTCTGTTGTGCTCCCCAGAGCCTGGAATATGTCACCTTACATGGCAAAGGGGACTTTGCAGCCATGATTAAATCAAGGACCTCTAGATGGAGAGATTATCCTGGATTATCCAGGTGAGCTCGGTCTTATCACATGTCCTATCACTGACCTCCTTTTCAGCATAACCCAGCCTCCTCTGCCTTCTTTTCAGTTCCTGATCATGCCAAGCTCGTTTCTGCCTCAGCACCTTTGAACTCACTGCATCCTCTGTCCTTCAGATCTTAGTTTACATGAGTGTTGCCTCCTTGCTTCCAGATTTTTGTCCTGAAGCCTTGAGCACACTCCGTTCCTGGGGACTGGGCTGGTGCAATGGGATGTCCCAGCTCCTCGCCTGCCCTGGCTGGCACTATCCCCAGTCCTGGGTCCCGCCCAAGGCTGCGGGATGGAGCAGTGTGCATGAGTCATCGAGCCACAGACACAGTCCCCTTGTTGGAGGGACCTGAGCAGCTATGTTGTGGCAAACTCCTAGAGCCAATGACCAGACTAAAAGGAACGGTTAGGAATTTCCCCAAGTTATTCAGGCTCACGCAGGGCCAGGTGGGAGCCTGCCAGTGGAGGAGCTAGGAATGGCCCATGGGGACAGCGCTGTAGCCTCTCTGCAGATGCCCCCATGTCCATCCAAGCTAAAACTGGCTGTGGAAGAGTAGATGGCATGTCCTGCTCTGAGAGGGTATCATTACCCCTCAGCTATGTCTTCATTCACCTCACATGGACTTAGTACCCGCGGTGTACCAGGAATCATGCCTTTACACAGTTCAGGCCCTGCCCTGAAGGAGCTTACAGCTAGTCAGGGAGGCAGGCTGGCCTGCAGACCTTCTCCAACTACTGGAGGACTCTGCATCAGGACTCACAGAGAAGTCGCACCTGACGGGCCATGTGACGGCAGTGACAGGACGAGCTAGGAGGCGTCCTTGGCAGCAGAACCGGCCTGCTCTGTTAGCTTCCCAGGGCTGCCACAACAAAGTACCACAAGCTGAGGGGCCTAGCACAGCTGAGAACTTCTTTCACAGCTTTGGGGACTAGAAGTTCAAAATCAAGGTGTCGACAGGGCCAGGCTCCTTCTGAAGCCTAAAGGGGAGGATCCTTCATTGCCTCTTGTAGCTTCCGGTGGCTCCAGGTATTCCTCAGCTTGTGGCTTCGACGTTCCAATCTCTGCCTTCATCTTTTCAAGCCGTCTTCCTTCTGTGTCTGTGTGTCTTCAAGTGGCATTCTCCACTCAATGCCAGTGGCTATGTCCAAATTCCCCTCTTCTTTTAAGGACATCAGTCATATTAGATTAGGGCCCACCCTCATGATTCTTCTTAATTGGATTACATCCTTAAATACCCTCTGTTGAAATAAGGCCACATTCACAGGTACTGGGGGGTTAGGGTTTTTTCGGTGAGGCACAATTCAACCGGTAACAGTGGGGAAAGACTTGGGAGGGCCTGCAGTTCAGCGCTGGAGCACTCTGCCACCCACCATCTCATCACCCACAGGCTCTGTACATATTCGCCCTGGGGCGGCTCACTGGTCCATACACCTGCTGGCATGTTCCTACCTCCAGACTTGCTCCCAGCTCCCCTGTCTTGACAGCTTTTCCATCTCACTTGGCAGGCCCACCTCTTCAGGAGGTTTTCCTCAGATTTCTGAGATCCTCAGGCATGCGGGCTCGTAGTCTGTCCTCTTCAGCCTCCTCCCCACCCTGTGCCAAGTTCAGGGTCAGGGAGCCAGAGGCCTTATGCTGTCTTTGTATTCGCTCAACACCATCCTTGTCCAGGCTTCTCACTGAGCCGGGGTATTCCCGTGAAGGGGGAGGCACAGTCCTAACTTGTGCACCAATGGCTCAGACTTCCAGATGGTCTCCCTTGCTCTGGCCACACTGCATCAGCTAGGAGCTCCCTGAGAGTTCTGAGGTCCCCCTACTTCCATCGCTTTCGGCCCCATGGAGTCTACTTGCCTCCCCCTACCAGTGACCAGAGCTGCAGTGGAACACTACCCAGCTGAGGCAATTTGAGGGGCTCACAAAAGGCTCCCAGACCCAAAGATCTCTTTCACCTACCTGCCCTGGGTCAGAAATTCCACCGTGAGCAAGTCTGACAGCATCCACCCCTGATGAGGGCAAATGGCCTGGAGGGGAGACTGTCTGCCAGATGTAGCCTAGGCAGGGACTTGCCCTGGGAGCCTGGCGGGCTGGTGATATTTCACTCAAGTCCTACAGGAGATCTGCCACCCGGAGCAGGAGAGGCCGAAGAAGTTCGGCCATTATGTAGAGCTTTGTCCAGAGGCTGCAGGGTGTACACAGGGTGCAGCTGAGGGTAGCCCCAAGCCCAGCCTGGCCCAGGCAGAAACTCACTCAGACACCTGGATATGCACTAAACCCAGTCTCTTCCTTCTCTCCTGCCTGCCTTCGTTCTGCACCTCCCTGCCTGAGGACCTGGCCCCTTGGACCTACTCACGGCTACTGCGCTGTTAGTGGCCTTTGGACTAGGCAAGGACTGGGGCCTCCCTTCTGGGCCCCACACCCATGCCAGAAATCATCAGGGGCAGGGAGAGGCCCAGAATTGTCACTCCCTGGGCGCAGTCCCACAGTGTCCTCAACCGGCCAGTCCTGTTCTGCCCTTTCTCCCGTGGGGAGGAGCTGGGGGCAGGGAAGAAGGCAGGGTACAGACCTGGCTGGAGGCATTGTGTTGCCAGGGGCCTGCAGCCCCACATGGGGCTCTTTGGAGCCCACACTGCATGAAGGCCCTGGGTGAGGTGGAGCTGCCTGGGCTGCTTCTCCTTTCCTGCCAGAGGGACTAGAGTGTAGGATTGGGATTGTGCTCACTGCAAAACCCCAGGGGTTCGAAAAAGGTTCCTTTGGGAGGGGGGAGCCAGCCATGTCTAATGAACTATTTCAGTACTGCCATAATCAAGTCTAGCTTCCGGCTGTCTAAAAAGGCCAGATACCGAAGCCAAATGTCTGCAAGGATGGTTTGGCTCCTGAGACCTGGAGTCCGGTGCATGCCCAGGTGGGGGTCAGGAGGTTAGCCTCAAACCCTGCACCCAGATTCCAGGCCCCTCCCTCGACGCCAAGGCACCATCCAGGCCTAGCCTCTACGAGGTCTTGAGGCTTACAAATCCTGTCAAATCCCCACTCTTACCTATCCAGCAGGTGCCCATGTAGGAGCAGGCATTAATAAGGCCCCTTTTGGATTATGAGCTGTGTGGAGAATTTCATGGTGCCCCAGAGAGGGTAAGGAATGATCAAGGGTTTAGCTAAGCCTCACTCTGAACCTGCTGCTCATCGGAGAGAAGGCATCTCCGGGCCTGGCCTGAGCTTATATTGGGGGTCCAGTCAGTAGCCTGGGGAGCTGGGGTGGCCTCTTTGCTGGGTTAATGAGGACAGCTAAGTTGGGGGCTGCCTTCTGCCCTGGGAAGCACCCCCTGGCCTTACTTGGGCTGGGTCCTCTGCTAAGCGTGGTTAGACCAGCCAAATTCTCTTGGTCCCCTCTCTCATAGACGAAGCAGGAGACCAAGCAGTGTGTGGCATGCAACCCTGAGGGTAGCAGCCGCGCCAGGGTGAGGAACAGCATACAGAGACCCCCTCAAGGGGCACCTTTGGAGCCAAGCCCCCAGCCTTGCTCAGAAAGTCAATGCTCAGCACCTTCTCTGCAGCAAAATCCTGCTGGGTGTCCTATTTCCTCACCAGACTCTCAGAGACCATCTGGGGAATCCGTAGGGGTACAATCTGCCTCCTCCAGGGGTACAGTCCCTAAGGTCTGCAACCACCAGACTTCTCCCCGTTCTCCGGAGGTCTTTGTGCAGCACCAGGAAGAACACTTTCTCCCTAGACCCTTCACTTCTCTGGGAAACCCATCCCTCCCCTATTCCCCCTGAGGCTTTCTGAGCCCCAGAACCTCAAAGGTACAGTCTAAAAATGTGGTTAATGGCTGCTCTACCATTTTGTAGCTGTTGGATTGTGAGCAAGACACTTAACCTCTCTGAGCTTCACTTGCCCACTTATGAAGTAGAAATAATGACAGCCCTTATCCTGAAGAGTCACTGTGAGGATCAAACAGATCATTCAAAGGCTGGCACATAGAGAGTGCTTAATAAACAGGTGGTATGAGTATCATCATTATCTGTGCGTATCCCTCTTTAACCCGCTTCTCCTCTTTTGCCCCTCTCCTCTAGACCCTTGAATTCAGAACTGTCACCTTCCTAAGGCTTCGGTAGTCTAAACGGGGGTGGGGGGGCTGGTCAGGTTTGCCTCCCAGGTGAGTGGGAGACAGGGATATGTGTCTGAGCATTCTGGTTGTAGAGCTTAGAATGAGTTGTCCACAGACCCAGAATGCTCTCACTTAGGTCACCATTCAAGGGGATTTTAAGAATCAATATTCCTGTGGTAGAAGGCAAAGCTGAGAAACAGAGAGGGTGAGGGAGTCTCTGAAGGCCACACAGCAAGCTTAGGCCGGAGCTGGCCAGTGGACCTGACATCTAGCTCGTCTCACTGCCTGACTCAACAGCTCTTATTTCTCCAGAAGCTTCACTGGAAACCTCACTCCGGAGCTTTTCCTGTTCAGAGAAAGCAGCAAACAAAGTGTAGAGCCAGCCCCCTGGGCCTAGAGCCCTGAGCTCCCTGGGTAGACCCACAGGCTGACGGAGACGTTACGGGAGCTGATGATTCAACTTCCTGCCTTTTGAGAGCGCCCAGACCACAGAGGTTTTTTTGCTTGGAGGAGGGGGGCATCTCCCTGCCTCGGGCCAGGCAGAGCGGGTCAAATCTCCACCACAAACCGCAGGGACTAGGCAGTGCGTGGGGCAGGCCGTAGGGGGCCATGCTAGAACCCTGACTGGTGCCCCCTGAAGCCTGTTTCCTCTTTGGGTTAATGATTACCACCTAGAGTGACCAATTACTCTGTTTTCCTTGAATCTGTCCTGGTGTTAGCTCCCACAGCCCCACATCCCAGGAATCCCTCAGCCTTGGGCAAACCAGAACAGTTGGTCACACTATTACCACCCATATTTCAGGAGGATGTGACTTATCACCTCTGTGACTCTGGGATTATGGGCCCCGAGACAGTACATTCTAGAACAGGGAATTGGCAAACTATGGCCTGACGGCTTGATCTGGCCTGGTACCTATTTTTGTAAAGCCCATGAGCTAAGAACAGTTTTTACGGGCGCCTGGGTAGCTCAGTGGGTTAAAGCCTCTGCCTTCGGCTCAGGTCATGATCTCAGGGTCCTGGGATCGAATCAGAATCAGTAATCCAGAGTCCTCTGCTTGGCAGGGAGCCTGTTTCCTCAGTTCTGTCTCTGCCTGCCTCTCTGCCTACTTGTGATCTCTCTCTCTGTGTCAAATAAATAAATAAAATCTTTTTCTTTTTTTTTTTTTTTTTTTTAAAAGAACGGTTTTTACATTTATATGCTTTAAAACAAAATTAGGGAATAATAATATTTCATGACACGTGGAAATTATAGGAAAGCCAAATTTCAGCATTTGTAAACCAAAGAGCACAGCCATGCCCGTTCACTTACTTACATGTCACCTCTGGCTGCATTCCCATTACAAGGAAGAGTTGGGGAGCTGCGACAGAGACTATATAGACCCAGCGACTGCAAAGTCTCAAGTATTTACTATTTGACCCTTTAAGCAAACAGTTTGCTGACCCCTGTTCCTGAGACAGGCAGAGTGGGGACGCCTGAGCTGGACTGGGTATGGGTTTACATTGAGAGGACAGTGATGCTTCTGTGAAGTAACTCAGAGCTGGAGCAGGCTTGAGAGCACAGCACTAATCCAGGATTTAGTGGATTGCTATGAGGTGGGGACAAGGCACTGAGTTTCTCAAGACTCACTTTGCCTCTCTGTACAGGAGGGTGAAGGCAGGCAGGCTCTGCTTCTCTCTGACTACAGTGCTGAGTCCTCCAAGCTGACATAGTCCTCTCTGACAACTCAGGCATTCCAGAGACTTCTGTGTGGTCTAGGGCAAGTCCTGCTCCCTCTGAGGCCAGCCCAGAGTAAGGACTTATTTACCTGGCTTTAAGGCAGACCCAGATCCTATTCGAGCCTAGAAACTCTATTCTAACCAATATTTCAACAAAGCTCAGGAAGGAAGGACCTACTGTGTGCAAGGTACTCTTACGACCTCCTAACATTTGAATGGTCCCTTTCCTGCAGACATATGAGATGGGGAGCTCTCCTCTCCAAAAGAAGGTACAATAGGGCTGCTGGCTCCATGACCCCCTTAGATAAACACACCAGAAACTTCACAAGTGCCAGGCCATGTACTGTGTGCTGCTGAACTGAGCCAGCAGGCAGCTGACGATCTAGGAAAGCTCAAACAATGTGGAAAGACTCTAGTGAAGTTGGACTCAACGTCAAGTCTAAAGTGAGCCCTAACTTGGCCCCTCTGCTCTTTCCCTGCCTTAGCCCTACAACAAGATGTGCTCCCTTTCTTCTTTCAGAGGCCTGGGAAAGGAGTTTATCTGAGCAGCACAGGCTCTTAGAAGGCTTGCGGGGGCTGACCTCAGTGTGGACCTTCAGAAGGCCCAGCTCGGCACTCACAGTGGGCTGTCTGGTCTGCTCATACAAGGCTCGAGCAAACCCTCTGGAGGCCTGTGTGCCCTCGAAGCCTCTCTGCTCCCCGCTGGGCATAGTCGTCCTGCTAGGCCACCTTCATCTTTGCCCATGTCCCCACTGCTCTGGTTGCTGAGCTTAGTTCTTAGGACATCTGAGAACCCAAATATCTAAGGATCAGTGGAGGGTACTGCAGAAAGAGATGCTTAATTTCTAGGCTTTCTGGAATTTCTGCTTGGGGTATATTGGGTCAGAAGTGTTATTTATCTTTCTTAAATAATTGAATTGTAATTGAAGTCTAAAATACATGAAGAGAAGTGCACAGCTTGGGTGCCTGGGTGGCTCAGTGGGTTAAAGCCTCTGCCTTCGGCTCAGGTCATGGTCTCAGCGTCCTGGGATCAAGGCCCACATCGGGCTCTCTGCTCAGCAGAGTCGGCTTCCGCCTCTCTCTCTGCCTGCCTCTCTGCCTACTTGTGATCTCTCTCTCTGTGTGAAATAAATAAATAAAATCTTTTTTTTTTAAATCTTTTTTCTTTCTTTCTTTTTTTTTTTTTTTTTAAGATTTTATTTATTGGGCACCTGGGTGGCTCAGTTGGTTAAGCGACCGGGGATCGAGCCCCACATCAGGCTCCCTGCTTGGCGGGAGGCCTGCTTCTCCCTCTCTCACTCCCCCTGCTTGTGTTCCCTCTCTCGCTGTGTTTCTCTCTGTCAAATAAATAAAGATTTTATTTGTCCCTAAGCAGGGAGCCCGATGTGGGGCCGGATCCCGGGTCTCCGGGATCATGACCTGAGCCGAAGGCAGTCGCTTAACAACTGAGCCACCCAGGTGCCCAATAAATAAAATCTTTAAAAAAAAAGCTCACAGCTCATAAGTGTACAGCTCCTGTGAAAATGCCTGTGTAACTATCACCTGTGTGACCAAAACCAGAGCAGCACCAGTCCCAGAGCCCCCTCCTGCCCTCTGCCAGTGACTGCTGCCAGGGGTTGCCACTGTGGTAGCCTCTGTCAGCACAGATTAGTTTTGCCTGTTTTTTGAAAACTATGTAAATGGGATCAAATAGTACCTACACTTTTCTGTCTGGTTGCTCTTGCTCAGTGAGATTCACCCGTGTTATTGGCCATGAAATAGTTTGCTCAGTTTCTTTGCCATTCTCTGTTTTATGGATACACCACCACTGATTTATTGATACCATTGCTAATGGAAATTTGGGTTGTTTCCAGCCTTGCGTATTACAAATAGTGCATGTCTTTTGGGACACGTATGTATCCTTCCTGCTGGGTGTGTGCACTTAGTAGTGGAATTGTTGGGCTATCAGACATGTCTATGTTTAGCTTGAAAGCATTTTTCTGCTAACAGTTTTCATATGATTTTTTCAAAGCTCAGGCTGAAACTGCAGAAGGATGTTTCTAGGACTACTTATATTGCTGGTGAAAGGTAACGTCTCAACATATCTCAGGCTGCAAATACTTGGCAGCCCAATTCAAGAAATGACTCAGAAATGATGCGCATAGACCCATGAGCCCTACCCCCAACCTGCTAACAACTGCATTGAGCCTAGGCTTATGGCGGGGGGGGGGGGGGGCACTGGAGCCTGCACTACCAGATCCTTGGCCCAGAGGCCAAAGAGTCCTCCTGAGGCATCATTGGGGCCTACAGTTTCAGGACCCCAAACCAGAACATGGGATATGACAACTGGATAGCATATTCGAAGCTGGGACCATCTATGAAACCTGCTTTTCTGACTGTGGATAAGAACAGTGCAGTTCCACATGGGGTCAAGCATCCCAACATTATCACATGTGCCGTAAGTACAGCAGAGGCCCCGTGTACCTCTGCAGGTCTCTTTGCTCGCACCAGGGCCCATCCACCTGCATAACTGACTGAGCAGCTCTGGTCTGCAGGAGTGCTGTCAGGCCATTCCCAGAGTCTGCAAGGAAAGGGCTCCCTCCGTCTGATTCCTTTCTGAGCAGCTTCTAGTTCACGGGACCCTGATTCCTCGCCATCAGCAAGACTTGCAAGCAGGGTTTCTCACAGGTGGATCCTGCCCTCATGTTGCTCTCCCTGGCCCAGATCTTCAAACCCTAGAATGGACAGAGTTGACCGCATCTCTGTAAAAAGCCCCCGTGGGTATCTTAGTTGGGACGGCGGGTGGCTTCCTTAAGGTTTGAGCGATGCTTTCCATCACATTGAAGGGCTGGGCACTGACAGCAAACACCATGGGTAGCTTACTGCTAATTGTGGGAGGTGATGAAGTTTCACCAGTACTCACGGCCTCCTTGGGGAGGGCAGGTTGTGATGGGGTGTGTGAGAGAGAACCCTTGAGATGTCTTGGAGAAGACCTTGGCCAGTTTGATTATTACCCTGCTGCCAGGAGAATTCTGTCACAGGCCTACGCTAGGTTCTTTAGCTCTACAGAGACAATGTGTGTGCTTGGCTAAATATCCTACCAACCACTCCATAAGCCACATGATCAGGTTGTTTTTATGCCATACATCCCCAGCCTGGCTTCTGCAGACTTACTGCTGAGATGTGGAGAGCTTGGGGATGGCAACAGAGACCCCTCATCCAGAGATCTGGCGTCTAGGTCCATGCTGAGTACCCGAGGCTGTTGCTCTGTTGTTCCTCTGTGTTCCCATCTATAGAATGGGATGACTGTGGGGGGACTGGCCTTATCATGGGGCTCTGAAGAACTGCCCCAGAGAGAAGGCCCTCTGGTGATTTCACTGTGGACATTCCGAAGGAGTTGGTTCCAGGCTGATGCTTTGGCAGGGTGTATGTGAGAGAGTCAATTAGCATTCTTTTAGCTTCAAGTGATATGAAACTCACCGAAACTGGCTTAAGCAAAAGAGAACTACATATTGGTTTGCTTGTTTGGTTTACATAATGGAAAAGTTCAGGGGCTTCGAGCACACCTTGATCCAGGGGCTCAACTATGTCATCAGGACCAGGCCATTTTTCATTTCTGTTTTCTTAAGGATTGGGCCTGATCTTATACTGGGGTGACAAGGCAGCTGCCAGTCCTCCAGGCTGACACTCTCACACCTCCAAGTCCTTTTTATAGGATACTCAAATACTTAGTATTGGCTCTGATCAGACTCTGTGGCTTGCTGATGTCACACGCCCGTCCCTAAACCAACCATTACATAAGTCTGCACAACGCATAATGTACTCTGTGACTCTGACTGGCCAGGCCTGGTTCACATAAGACTGTCAAGCCTGGGCATTACTCCACTTGAAGGCCCTGAGCTGAAAATGATAAGAGGAGCCGTTCCAGGGATGCCTGGCTGGGGTAGAGAAGGGCAAAAAGTTGTGAAATGTCTGCCTTCGGCTCGGGTTATGATCCCGAAGTCCTGGGATCGAGCCCCACAAATGGTTCCCTGCTCAGTGGGAAGCCTACGTCTCCCTCTCTCCCTTTCCCTGCTTGTGTTCTCTCTCTAGCTGTGTTTTTCTGTGTCAGATAAATAAATAAAACCTTAAAAAAAAAAAGAGGAGCTATTCCTCAGATGAAGGGGTGCTAGTCCCAGAAGAGGAGGGATGGCTACTAAGCAGGGAAACCACAACAGTTCTCAGTAGGAGTCCCTACCTAGAACAGGAGTCATCTGGCCTGTGCCTGCTTGCTTCCTGATTGTCCTGTGCCTTGAGGGCAGGCATCACAACTTTTTCCCTTCTGTGTCTGCAGAGATATTAATAGAATGAATACTCATCTTTGGCAGGTGTGTTGAGCTTGATACCCTTTCAAACCGCTTTTAACACCTACTGTCTTATTTGATTCTTTGTTCTTCTTTTTGGCTACCCAGGATCTGAACCCTCTTCCTGTGATGGGGAATTCCCCTCATTCTGAGACAGAGCCTACTTCCTACTACAGAGGCTGAAAGTACCATGCACATCCATTTCCTAGCCCCTCCATGGCTGGGCAAAGGCCCATGACGGAGGCTCTGACAATCAGACACACAGGCTTCAGACTGTGACCTAGCAGCTAGTGTCCCAAAGAAGCAGTGATCACAGAGGGCTCTCCTTGGTGGTTACTGTGGGTGCAGCATGTCAGTGTCGCTAGGGGGTGGAGATGGGGACAGCGCAGAGCATGGGCACGAGGCAGCAGCCCAGCCTACAGAGTGTGGCTCATGGCGGTGCTGGTGCCGGGGAGGGCAGGGAGGTCCTGCGGAGCCAGTTTGCAGGACGATCTAGGGCCCTGTTCACGGCTGTCGTCAGAGCTGCTGCCTTTGTGCTCTGTCCAGAGATTCTCTGAGCTGCTCAGTAGCCTTATTATTTTTCAGTTTAAATCAATTTAGCTTAAGTCAATTAAGTCAAGAGTCAATTTCTGTTTAAGTTAAGAGTTAAGAGTTAAGAGACAATTAAGTTAAGAGTCAATTTCTGTTTCTTGTAACTAGAAACTCTGACTGTCATAATCCTGGAGACAAAACCACCAGGTAATTCCCCTTTTTCAGATGGATAAATTAAGGCTTAGAGGCTGGCCCAAGTTCATGCAGTTGTGACAGTTGCTGAGTCAAGAGCAGAGCCCTGGACCAGGTGGAACAATCCTACAGCTGGCATGTGGGAGCCGAGGCAAGGGAGAACTTCCCCACAAGCAGTGCTGGCTCACCAAAGAGCAAACCCCCTGTTACTGGAGGCGTGCAAGTAAATTTCTGGAGATTTAAGGGAAAAGCCAAGCAAGGGAGGTCTAGTTCCCTTCTTCCTCATGGATTGCACATGTTATCATCAGCCCAGCTGAGAGTACTCTGTGTGAATACAAAAGTGTTAAGGCGAAAACACAGCTCCTGGTGCCGCAGCTCCAAGTCCCCACACTCTCCTACGAGCCAGCCTCTCCCTGGCCCAAAGCACAACTGCTGCTTGTCCTATGTCCCTGAGCAAAGTCATGGCTTTTACTGGCCTCCGTCACTTTAATGAAAAAGCCCCAACACCAAACAAATACAAGCACAGACATTTGCAACTAATTATGGTAGTGCTGATCAGTCAAATTTCATTGCAAATTGCATGTTGAAATTGATAGTGGGCGAGTCAAGAATAAACTGGTTGTCTGGAAAAGTGACACGGGCACACAGAACTGGATTAATAATTCAATTTAGACTCAGACACTGTGAAGAAGAGGAAAAAGCAGATTAGCATTGCCCCAAGATTGCTTGTTTATCCAGTACGTCTTGCCAATGTGCCTGGCTTCTAAGGGAAGCTGATCCTCCTTTAGGGTCCTCCCACTTTGGGAGACCACAGGGCGTTGAGTATTCCAACCTTTAATTCCTGGTTTGCAAAATTGCAGCCTTGAGTGGTGTGGGGAGGGGAAAACTGCCCTTCATCCCAGCTGCTGCTAAGAAGCCTACTCATGAGGCTTCTTGGAAGACAGATACCTCCTGCTTCAGTGAACCACGCGCTTGGCCTCCCATTTGCGGGTATTGGGCTCAGGGGATATAATCTACTTTGAAAGCCCAGGTGGGTTTCCAGGTTAGGTATGGCTCCAGGAACTAAGCCCCAAGGACGTAGGAAAGGAGGCAGAAGGGCCAGTTGGCCCCAATTGGCCTGGTCCTCAAGGAGTCCCAGGGAGCTATGAAGTCCAGAGGAGACATAATCCCAGCTTGTGTGTAGGCCACAGAGGGACGGGCAGTGTCCTCAGGATTGGGCCTTCCCAGAAGGTCACTGTGTCCTTGAACCCAGGGAGGAAGGCAGGAAGGAGACACAGGGCAGGCAGAGTGTGCAGGTACCTGCATGCCCATGAGATGCACTTCCAGTGGCCACCTTGAGCTAGCCAGGAGTGCTCCACACTGAGCTGCTCAGCCAGCCCAAAGGGGGCGGTGAATCAAGCAGTCTGCGACTTGCACAGAGCCACGGGCTCCTACTCCAACGGCCCTGCTCCACAGGCCTGTGCAGAGGGACAGTCTTAATTGTCATCCTCTAGATTTAGGTTCAAAACCCAATGTCTCTACGGGAAGTGGGCCAGCTATGGATGGGGGAGAGTTGGTGAGCTTGAACCTGACTGGCGAGGGGAGGGGAAGCAGCCACGATTCAGCTTCAGGAATCTGCCTGGAGACAATATAGGTTGAAATTCAGAAAAAGGCTTAGGCTGGGGATATAAAATTTATAAGTTGTCAGCAATGCAATGTTATTTAAAGCAGAGACACCAGAGGAGATTATCAAGGGACTGAATGAAGTTAAGAGATTAAAAGAGGTCCAGGAGCTGAGACTTGGAGGTAGGTGCTAGTAAAGGAGACAGAGAAGGAGCAACCAAAGAGGTAGGAGGGCAACCAGGAGAGAGTGGTGATGATCCAGATGCTGAGCAGGGAGAGATGAACTCTTACATGTTACAGAGAAGCAAGGACGGGGAAACCTGATGTGGGAGAACATAGAGAGTCCTTGGCAGATGCAGTCTTACTGTAGTGGTGGGAGAAAGGAAGCAGGGAGGGGACTTGAGGCAGGAAGAAGAGACGATTCCTTCTAGGAGCTGGGCTGTAAAGAGGAGCAGAGAAATTGGGTGACTGTTTGAGGGCCATATAAGACTAAGAGGAGGTTTTTCTGTAAGACAGAAAAATCACAGTATTTTTGTGTGCTGGTGGGGATAATCCTGGAGAGAGGGAAATTTGGATGATGTAGGTGAGAAGGGGATAAATGTTAGAGTGAAGTCCTCGAGTAGACAGGTGGGAACGGCATCTGGTGTATAAAAAAGGGGCCTGTCCTTAAATAGGAGCATGGAGAGTTCACCCATATTAGCAAGATGAAAGCCGGAGTTGATGAATACAGATGCAAGTGTGTGGGGGACGTAGTGGTGGAGCCCATGGAACTTCTCTGGTGAAGGCTTCTGTTTTCTCAGCAAACTGGGAACAGGTTGTCAGCTGAGAGTGAGGTGGAAGGAGGGGTGTGAGACAGTCGGCTGGGGGAGAGGGTGTAAGTGCCCTTGGGGGTACAGTATGATTACTGAACAGCTGTAGGTCCAACTGAGGAAGGCTTGGGCTCATTAATTCAAAGTGAGACTGGGCAGCCCATTGTGGGTTTTTCTTTAGTGTCAGGTGGCCTGTGGATGCAGATGAAGAGGGTGGGTTGAGGGCTGAGTAGAAGCAGGGCTATGGTTTTGCCAGGTGACTGTTGTGCAGGGAGGGGTGAGGGAGAGATGATAACACTGGACCATGGGCTCTGAGCTTCATGAGGAGGGACGGAGCCTGAGCAGGTAAGTAGTTGTTTAGGTTAGTAGGCTCCATGAAGAGCAGCTGGAGTTGGGGTACTAGAGGGAGTGAGCTGGAGAGAGAGGCAGTGTTTACTGAGGGGACACAGGACATCAGTCAATGAAGGGACTGTACTGACGGATAATGACTTGTTGGAAGTCTGGCTACGGGAGCAAGAGGCTGAGGTTGTGAAGAAGCCAAGGCTGTGAAGAGGAGGCCAAGGGGCTGAGGAGCCTGGTCATCTACATGAGCGCGAAAATTAAAAACTAAGGCAGAAGTGCCCCTTAGAGAGGGGGACTGTGGGCCAGGAGATAAAATCTTCAAGGAACAATGGGAAGAGACCAGGGGGTCAATGGCTGTCAAAACGGAGGGAACAGATCGTCTTGTCTGATGGCATGGCTTCCAAATGCGGGTGTTTCTAAGGAGGAGGGGAAACTGACACTGTGGAGCAAGATGGACACTCCCCACCCCAAACTCAGGAAGACAAGGACCACAAGAGGGCAATGAGCCACCCTTTGGGAGGCTGAAGGCGAAGCAGAGTCCTTACGGGACAGGTAGTTTTCCATTAGAATAAGAAAACAAAGGGGACATTCTGAAATGAGGTTGAGGATAGGGAAGTTTACTGATGCCAGAGCATGAGTTGCAGAGACCAGTGAAAGGATTTCTAGACATGAGGTAGGGTAGGCGATGAGGTCAAAAAAGGGTAATGCAGAGCCACATGGAGCTAGGACTCCTGGGGTGAGGGATGCCCTGAAAATTCTGGACTTCTCGTGGCACTGGTATGAACAGAGATGAAGGGACTGGTGAGAGCAGTCCTGAGGGGCCAAGAGGGAGGGTGGTTGGCCAGGCTGGGATTGTTGGGAGGCGGGAAGAAAAGGCCCGCTTCACTCCTGCTGATGGAGGTCTGAGGAGGAGCAGTCTTCCCAGAGCAGGTGGAACCCTGGGCTCCATCCTTACTGCCAGGTAGGAATATTAATCAAAATACTCGTCATAGAACTGATACTAAAACTACAGACACGTCAATGAAAGAGAATTACCCAGTGGCACCTGGGTGGTTCAGTCGGTCAAGGGACCGACTATTGATTTCAGCTCAGGTCACAATCTCAGGGTCATGAGATCAAACCCTCCTTGGGCTCCTTGCTCAGCAGGGAGTCTGCTTGAGATTCTCTCTCTTCCTCTCTTTCTGCCCCTCCCTCTGCTCACACACACACACACACACTTGCTCTCTCTCAAATAAATAAAATAAAATATTTAGACAAAAAGAGAAAGAGAATTACCCAGAAATAAACCCTTATATATTGCATAATAAATCTGTATCTAATAAAGTTTTCTCTCAAAAGAGTAGAGATAAAAAGCATGATTCCCACCCCCAGGGACAATTCATTAACTATTTGAGAAAAAAATAAATCTACATCTTTACCTTAAGTTTTATATTAAGTACATCCAAGTGACCTAAAAACTAGCATAAAAAATGTGTTATTAGTATAAAGATAGAAATAGACTCACATGCTCACATGTACATGATCGATTGATGTTTAACTACAGTACCAAGGCAATTCCATGGGGATCAAACAATCTTTTCCTCAAACAGTGCTGGAACTATTGGATAGCCGTATGTAAAATTTATACCACATACATATACCATTTATACCATATACAAAAATCAACTTGATATGGATTATAGGCCTATAGGTATGAGCCATATCCAAAATTACATATACATATGTTATACAAAAATGATATACAACCCAAGGGGGCCTGAGTGACTCAGGTCAGTTAAGCGTCTGCCTTCGGCAGAATCCTGGGATTGAGCCCCCACGTCCTTGCTCAACGAGGAGTCTGCTTTTCCTTCTCCCTCTGCCCTTCTCCACGCTCATGCTCTCTTTTTCTCTCAAATAAATAAATAAAAATTAAAAAAAATTATATACAACCCAATGCAAAAATAGGCAAAAAAATCGAATCAAAGGAGACTTTACTGAAGAAGATACTGAGATAATAAGCACATGAGAAGGTTCTCACCATCATTTGTCATTAGGGAAATAAAAATAGATTGAAACTACACACTTGGGGCACCTGGGTGGCTCACTTGGTTAAGCGACTGCCTTCAGCTCAGGTCATGATCCCAGAGACCTGGGATCGAGTCCCACATCAGGCTGCCTGCTCGGCGGGAAGCTTGCTTCTCCCTCTCTCACTCCCCCTGCTTGTGTTCCCTCTCTGGCTGTCTTTCTCTCTGTCAAATAAATAAAATCTTTAAAAAAAAAAAAAAAAAAAAAAAAAAAAGAAACTACACACTTGCT
Organism: Spilogale gracilis; assembly: GCA_004023965.1. Lineage (NCBI taxonomy): Eukaryota > Metazoa > Chordata > Mammalia > Carnivora > Mephitidae > Spilogale > Spilogale gracilis. Next base: position 14,806 of record PITA01005453.1, on the reverse strand, counting down.
AGAAAGACAGGAATTTAACAGGACTGACCAAATCAAGTACTGGGTAAGGATGGGATCAGTGGTTGCCCGGAAATGGATGGTTCACAAAAGTGCACAATGTAACACTGGGGAATTACGGGCATGTTGTATGAACAAGGCAAGAGTTTAACCTTCAGTTAAACCTTCCGTTCTTCAGTTGAAGACATTTCAGTTGTTGCCAGTTTGGGCTTGTGGCTGATGCAAAGATGTATCACCCAGATCCTTCCTCAAGGAAGGATTTGGTGTGCAGTTGCAGGGAATGTGATAAACAGAAACCTGCAGCTGATAGTTTATTCAGGGTCTGTGTAAGCTACAGAGGGCTGCCTTGCCCCTTCCTAGAGCAGCTTGCAACCTGTGACTGAACAAAGCAGGGATAGAGAAGCTGGGACATTTTAATCCAATCTGGGACAATCCAGATGCACAATATTTGCTCCAGAGTTCCCTGCCAACTTGGCTTAGACGTCCAGGAACCTGCATCACAGTATGACTTCTGCTCAATCCTGTTTCCTCTCCCTTTCTTTCATAGATGTTGATCCCTGATGTCCTTCATAAATATCTTGTGCTCCAAATTCCATCTCAGCATCTGTTTCCTGGGAACCAGATTTATGACAGAGCTATGACAAATCGAGTTCCTATGACCATTCTTGTCCATGTTTCCTGTCCTGTTAACACTCTTTTCTGTAGGATATTTGCCTAGGAATGGAATTGCTGGCTCAAAGAGTATGTTATTTTCAGCTTTCTTGGATAATGCTCAACTGTTTTCTAAAATGGTTGTACATGTTTATGTAAATTTATATAGATGGATATTTTTGCGACTACTTGGTATTGTGGCTTTTAAGCTTTCGTCAATTTGGTAACAGTATGGGAGTATCTTACTGTGATTTTAATTGACATTTCCCGGATTACTGAAAAAGCTGAACAATGTTTTATGATATTACCCTTTGTCTCGTTATTTTAGAGAGGGTGGGGCAGAGGGAGAGGCAGAGGGAGGGGCAGAGGGAGAGGGAGAGGCAGAATCTTAGGCAGGCTCCATGCCCTGTGCAGAGCTCAATGCGGGGCTCTATCTCACAACCCCGAGATCATGACCTGGGTTTCTTCTTTTTTAAAATGCCTATCTTTTGCCCATTTTTCTTTTTCCCAAGTTATTTTATTTTTTATTATTTACTTATTTATTTAAAACCATTCTATTAAGGTATGATTGACATATAAAATCTGTACATATTTAATGTATACAACTTGATGAGTTTGGATTGCACATTCTACATACTGTCTTTTGTTATTAATTCTGCTGAGCAGAGAGCCCGATGTGGGCCTCGATCCCAGGACCCTGAGATCATGACCTGAGCCAAAGGCAGAGGCTTTAAGCCACTGAGCCACCCAGGCACCCTGTTATTAATTCTTATGTGTGCTGTATATATTCTGGATTTAAAAGCCTTTTGATAGTTTTATCTGTTACTATTATCTTCTGCTACTCTGTAGAATGCCTTTACTTTTTTTTTTTTTTTTTAAGAATTTTATTTATTTGACACAGATAGAGAGATCACAACTAGGCAGAGAGGCAGGCAGAGAGAGAAGAGGAAGCAGGCTCCCTGCTGAGCAGAGTCCAATGTGGGCCTCGATCCCAGAACCCCGAGAGCCTGACCCGAGCCGAAGTCAGAGGCTTTACCCCACTGAGCCACCCAGGCGCCCTGCCTTTACTTTCTTAATGTTGCCTTTTGATGAAGAGAAATTCTGCATTTTATCCATCTTTCCTTTGTGGTATGCTTTTTGTGTTTTGTTTAAGACAATTTTTCTTACCCAAGATTATAAAGATATTCTTCTACATTATTATTATTATTTTTCTATGTTATTATATTAAAACTTTACAATTTTGCCTTTTTTATTTAGTCCAGATACACCTGGAGTTGATTTTGGTGTATGGTGTGAGGTAGGGTCCAATTTCATTCTTCTCCCATATAGATCCCCATTTCTTCCAGCCAAGTTTATTGAGTCTGTCTTTTTGCCAATGCTACACCATGCCATCTCTGTCACAAATCAAGCATCTAGATGTGTGCAGGTCTGTTTCTGTAATCTCATCTATTCCATTGAACTATCTATTTCCAAATCCATGCCATACTCTCTTAATTACTATAGCTTCATAGTAATCTGGTATAGTAATGGCAATATCTCTAATCTTGTTCTTCCTCGAGAGTGGCTTAGCTATTCTTGGCCTTCTGCAGGTCCACATAAATTTAAGAATCATCTTGTTGAGTTCCACAAAAAAATCCTCATGAGTTCTTATAGAAATAAAATTGAGGGGCGCCTGGATGGCTCAGTTGTTAAGTGTCTGCCTTCGGCTCAGGTCACGATCCTGGAGTCCCTGGATCAAACCCTGAGTCGGGCTCCCTGCTCAGTGGGAAGCCTGCTTCTCCCTCTCTCACTCCCCCTGCTTGTGTTCCCTCTCTCACTGTGTTTCTGTCAAATAAATAAAATCTTTAAAAAAAAAAAAAAAGGCAGATACTTAACAACTAAGCCACCCAGGCACCCCTACATATTTCCTTTTTTAAGTCCAAGAAAATTGCTGTTTTAATAATCCTTATTACCTTTAGAGCATTTTTTAAAAAAGATTTTATTTATTTGACAGAGATAACAAGTAGGCAGAGAGAGTAGAGGAAACAGACTCCCCACTGAGCATAGAACCCAATGCGTGCCTTGATCCCAGGACTCTGGGATCATGACCTGAACCAAAGGCAGAGGCTTTAACTCACTGAGCTACCCAGGCGCCCCTGTAGACCATTTTAAAAATTTCCTCTGTATGCTATCATATCATTTATAAATAACGGCAGTTCTGTTTCTTCCTTTTCCAGTGCTTATTCCTTTTCTTTCATCACTGTGCTGGCTAGGCTCTCCAATATAATGTTAAATAGTGGTGGTAAAGGGGGGCGGCACCTGAGTGGCTTAGTTGGTTAAGTGTCTTATTCTTTTTTTTTTTTTTTTTTTTTTAAGATTTTATTTATTTATTTGACAGAGAGATCACAAGTAGGCAGAGAGGCAGAGAGAGAAGGAAGCAGGCTCCCTGCTGAGCAGAGAGCCGGATGCGGGCCTCGATCCCAGGACCCTGAGATCATGACCCGAGCTGAAAGCAGAGGCTTTAACCCACTGAGCCACCCAGGCGCCCAAGTGTCTTATTCTTAACCTCAGCTCAGATCATGATCTCAGCTTCATGAGATCAAGACTGAGTTGGGCTCCACTCTCAGCAGGAAGTCTGCTTGAGATTCTGTCTCTCTGTCCCTCCCTCTCCTGCCCTCCTGCCCTCATGCATGTGTGCTCACTCTCTCTCTTTCTAAATAAATAAATCTTAAAAAAAAAAAAGGTGGTGTTAATGGATATCTTTGTTTTGTTCCAGTTTTCAAAGAGAAAATTTCCAATGTTTCACCACCAAATGTGATGTTTGCATCAGTTACTTTTTTTTAAATGACAGCCTTTATAAAATTAAGGAATTTTGTGTGTTTTTTTTAAGATTTTATTTATTTATTTGACGGAGAGAAATACGGTGAGAGAGGGAACACAAGCAGGGGGAGTGAGAGAGGGAGAAGCAGGCCCCCCGCAGAGCAGGGAGCCCGATGCGGGGCTCCATGCGGGACTCCACGCGGGACTCCACGCGGGACTCCACGCGGGACTTGATCCCGGCTGTCGGGGATCATGACCTGAGCCGAAGGCAGCCGCTCAACTGAGCCACCCAGGCGCCCCCAAATTAAGGAAGTTTTTTTCCAGTTTCAGTTTGATTCAAGCTTGTTTCACTCCCACCATTATTTATCCATTTAATTCAATGGATGTTGAGTTTTATCAAACACTTTTTTTGCAACCATTGAGGTAACTGTAAGAATTTTCTTTAATCTGTTAATCTGATAAATTACATTAACTGGTTTTGAAAAGTTAAATAAAGCTTCAGTTTCTAGGATTAATTAAAACTTGGTCACATGCACTATCTTTTTAATGTGATGATAAATTTTATTTCTTTTTTTTTAAGATTTATTTATTTATTCGACAGAGAGAGATCACAAATAGGCAGAGAGGCAGGCAGAGAAAGAGAGGGAAGCAGGCTCCCTGCTGAGCAGAGAGCCTGATGTGGGACTGGATCTCAGGAGCCTGAGATGACTACCCAAGCCAAAGGCAGAGGCTTAACCCTCTGAGCCCCACCCAGACGCCCCGATTATAAATTTTCTTAAGTAATACTTTGTTTAGAGTTTTTCTCTAAATTCTCTAGTTCATAAACAAGATTGGCCTTCAAATTTCCTATACTGACCCTGTTAGATTTGGGGGTCATTGTCATATTAGTTCCATGAAATGAATTGGGGAGGATAACTTCAGTTCTTTGGAATTAGAAACTTGTAAACTTGTGGAAGTTTGTATATGAATGAAATTTCTTTTCATTGAATCTTGAATATAATTCACAGGTAAAGCTATCTGGATTTGGAATTTCTTTTGTGGAGAGATTTTAAAGTACTGATAGAATCTCTGTAATAGTTACGGACCTTTCGGGTTTTCCATTTCTTCCTAAGTCACCTTCAGTAAGTTATTATCTCTAGGAATTTTCCCATTTCATCCAAACTTGTTACATCAATTGGCAATAAGTTGTTCATAATATCTTCTTAGTATCTTTTAGATGCACATGGGATCTTTAGTAGGGTCCCCTTCTTCATTTTTAATATTATTTGTTCATTGTCTTTTTCTCTTTGTTGGCCTCACCAGAGTTCTATCATTTCATTATCCTTTTTAAAATTTTATATACTTATTTATTTACTTAGAGAGAGCATGAGTGGAGGGAAGAGCAGAGGAAGAGGGACAAGGAGACTCCCTGCTGAACATTGAGCCAGATGTGGGCCCTGATTCCATGACTCAGAGTTCACATAGGAGCCTAAATCAAGAATCTGCCATTCAACTAACTGGGCCACCCAGGCACCCCTTCAATATACTTTTTGAAGAACAAAGTCCCAGGCTGGAAAGGAAAAAACAACTAACTTATTTACAGATGTCAAGATCTTGTATATGGAAAATTCTAAGGAATCCACTAAACAACTATTAGAACTAAGAAATAAGTTCAGCAAGTTTGCAGGATACGAGCTCAATATACAACAAATGAGTTGTATTTCTATAAACCAGCAATATATTCTTAAATGAATTAAGAAAATAATTCACAAAGAGTAAAATACTTGGGAGTAAATTTAATCAAGGAAGTGCAAGTGTAATACACCAAAATTATAATGCATTTCTGAAAGGAATTAAAGGAGACCTAAATAAATGGAAAAGATATCCTATGTTCATAGATCAGAAGACAATATTGTTGAGATGGTAATCTGCAAATTCAATGCAATCCCCTATTAGATTCCAATGAGTTTCTTTGCAGAAACTGACAAGCTCATCCTTGAACAACCAAAACATTCTGGGTAAAAAACGAAAAGTTAGAGGACTCACATGTCCTGCTTTCAAAACTTACTACAAGCTACAGAAACAAAGACTATGTGATACTGGCATAAGGAATAAACACATAGATCAATAGATCTATGTGCTACAGAGAACATCATCAAGAAAGTATAAAGACAGGTGCCTGGGTGGCTCAGTAACTTGGGCCTCTGCCTTCGGCTCAGGTCATGGTCTCAGGGTCCTGGGATCGAGGCCCATGTTGGACTCTCTGCTCAGCAGGGAGCCTGCTTGCTCCTCTCTCTCTGCCTGCCTCTCTGCCTGCTTGTGATCTCTCTCTCTCTGTCAAATAAATAAATAAAATCTTTAAAAAAGAAAAGAAAGTATAAAGACAACCTAGATGATGGTAGAAAATGATTGCATATCATATATCTAACAAGGGACTTTTTTTTTTTTTAAGATTTTGTTTAGTTACTTATCAGAGAGAGAGAGAGCAAAGCAGATGAACTGCAGGCAGAGGGAGAAGCAAGCTCTCCGCTGACCTAGGAGGCTGATGCGGACTCGATCCCAGCACCCTGGGATGATGACCTGAGCTGAAGGCAGGCACTTAACTGACTGAGCCACCCAGGTGTCTCTGACAAGGAACTTTAGTCTAGATATATAAAGAGCTCTTTTTTTTTCTTTAAGATTTTATTTATTTATTTGACAGAGAGAAACACAGTTAGAGAGGGAACAGAAGCAGGGGGAGTGAGAGATGGAGAAGCAGGCTTCCCACACAGCCGGGAGCCGGATGCAGGGCTCAATCCTGAGACTCTGGGATCATGGCCTGAGCCAAAGGCAGACGCTCACCAACGGAGCCATCCAGGCACCCCGAGATATATAAAGAACTCTTAAATGCAATAGTAGAAAGACAAATGCTCACTTAAGAAATGGGCAAAGGATCTGAATATACATTTCTCCAAAGAACATATATTAATGGCCAATAAGCACATGAAAAATACTCATCATCCTTAGCTGTCAGGGAAAAACAAATGAAACCATAATGTGATACTACCTTATACCACTAGAATGCTATAATTAAAAGAACAGATAATAATAAATGTTGACAAGGATGTGGAGAAATTGGAACCTTCATACACTGCTGGTAGAAATGTGAAGGGGTGCCTGGGTGGCTCATGCATAAACATGTGACTGCAGCTCAGGTCATGATCATGGGGTCCTGGGGTCAGCTCTGCATTGGGGTCCCTGCCCTGTGGACATTCTGCTTATCCCTCTCTCTGTCTCCTGCCCTTCCCCCCACTTGTGCTGGCTCTCTAAAATAAATAAAGTCTTAAAAAAAAAAGGAAATGTGAAATAGTGCAACTGTTTTGGAAAACAATCTGATAGTTCCCTAAGATTAAATATATAGGTACCATAGAATCCAGGATTTCTAATCCTATGGATATACCCAAGGGAAATGAAAATTTATGTCTATATAAAAACTTGTACATGTCCATAGCAGCATTATTCATAACTGAATAATGTTTCTACTTCCCCAAAGTAGAAACAACCAAAGGGTCCATGAACTGATAAATGCATAAACCAAATGAAGTATGTCTGCACAATGGAATATTATCCACCCACAAAAAGGAAAGAAGTTCTAATACATGCTACAACATGGATAAAACCTGGTGGAATAAGCTAATGACAAAAGACTATATATTGTGTGATTCTACCTAATGAATTATCTAAGACAGGAAAATCCATAAAGACAGAGAGTAGGGCCTGGCTCAGTTGGTGGAACGTGAGATTCTTGATCTTTGGGTCATAAGTTCAAGCCCCATGTTGGGCATAGAGCTTCCTTTAAAAACAAAGCAAAACAAAACAAAACAGAAAGCAGGTTAGTGGTTACCTAGGACTGGAAGTGGGGCGTGGGGGGGAAAAGTGAAATGACTCCTAATGAATATGGTTTTTTTTTTAGGAGGAGTGATGAAATGTCCTAAAACTGATTGCAATGGTTATTACACATCTCTGTGAATATAGTAAAAACTACTGAATTCTTTTTTTTAAAAGATTTTCTTTATGTATTTGACACACAGAGAGAGGTCACAAGTAGGCAGAGAGGCAGGCAGAGAGAGGAGAAAGCAGGCTCCCTGCTGAGCAGAGAGCCGGATGTGGGCCTCCATCCCAGGACCCTGAGATCATGACCTGAGCTGAAGGCAGAGGATTAACCCACTGAGCCACCCAGGCGCCCAAAACCACTGAATTCTTTACCTTGAATAGATGAATTATATGGTATGTGAGTTATTTCCTAATCAAGTTATTTATTTAAAAAAAATCTCAGCGGCTTCTGGCTGGCTCAGTTGGAGGGGTATGTGATTCTTGTTCTTGGGGTTGTGAGTTTGAGCCCCAGGTTGGGTGTAGAGATTATTTAAATAAAAAATAAATAGTAAATAATAAATTTCAATGGATCTGACTATCAGGAGGACACAGGTGACCCCAGCCAACCAAAGGCATTTCAGTGCTATGGTAGGGTATTGGAATGTGGCAGGATGGGGGTGATGTAAGCAAGGAAGAAAAGAAAATATATAGAAAAGACTTGGGAGGCTCATCTGGCCATGAAGATGGAAGTGAGACTTGGTGGAAGGGAGGGCTTGGGGGCATGTATTCTGTAGGCTCCTGTAAGACATATCACATTCCTCAGCCTGAGATCCCGCTCCTCAAAGAAGCTGGCGAAGCTGATTCTCTGGGCCTCTCCAGCATTCTCTCCTGACGTTGGCCAGACCGGCCAGGCCAGTCTTCCTATACCACTAAAACTTAGCCACCTGGAAAGTCTTACCACACCCTGCCTCATCCCGGAGCTCTGGTGCCGGCTCCCACTGACCTCTCCCTTCTCAACCTATTTTCATACTGCATATGTGATTATTATATCATACATGGTCAGTGTATGCTGTGCTAGGGACCTGATCTGGGGAGTAGGACAATGCCTAGAGCCTGGGACCCAGAACCCTGAGCCTGGCAAACTCATGCATAAACCCTTTATGGGCTGGCCTCCCTTTGAGGAGATGGGCATTGAATTTGGGTTTCTAAGAAAGTCATGCTTTCCTTAATGCCTACAGGTACCCACCTATTCCACATGGAAGCCAGCAAGGAAGACGTACTTTTCTTTTCTTTTCCTTTTTCTTTTTTTTTTTTTTTTTAAGATTTCATTTATTGGGGCACCTGGGTGGCTCAGTCGTTGAGTGTCTGCCTTCCGCTCAGGTCATGATCCTGGAGTCCAGGGACTGAGCCCTGCATCGAGCCTCCTGCTCTGTGGGGAGCCTGCTTCTCCCTCTCTCATTCCTCCTGCTTGTGTTCCTTCTCTAGGTATGTTTCTCTCTGTCAAATAAAGAAATAAAAATCTTAAAAAAAAAAAGATGTCATTTATTTATTTGACAGAGATAAATACAGCTAGAGAGGGAATACAAGCAGAGGGAGTGAGAGAGGAAGATGTGGGGCTCAATGTGGGGCTTTATCCCGGGATGCCAGGATCATGATCTGAGCTGAAGGCAAACACTTAATGACTGAACCACACAGGCACCCCGAAAGACATACTTATTAAACTTTGAAACCCACTGTTTTCAGAAGAGCATAAGTCCCATGGAGCTGGGCTAAAGGTGTGAGGGGGCCTTCTTCAAACCCTCCCCAATCTTGGAAAACAAAGAGGCTTATTAAAGAGTGTATGAAATAAAAATGCCGATAAAGTCCAGTAAGTGGTGTTTAGCTTTTTTGAGCAGTGTTTCCCAAATATATTTGTCCTTGGGATCTTTTGTCCAACCCACCACTACCATCCACGGACATAACTTCAACAATTAAGTCCAGAACCTAAAACTGGTACTTATGGCCCAGCCTACACATCTCAATGGCCAACCTCTCTTCTTCTCCACCAGGACTTTTTTCTCCCTACTTTACACATTCTCCTCCAAGGCAGAGCCCACAGCTCTCTCCACCTGCTGGGTGCCAGCATCTCTGAGCCACCTGTTCCATTAAACACTCAAAGACCCCTCTCCCTACCTCATACCCACAGCTGCCTACTGCTCCAACATCGAGTATCCTTCAGTATGCCTGTCCCTTCTCCATCCTCCCTTCTAGGTCATTCCATACTTCTTTCTGGGTTGCCCTTGTGAGGTCATGGGCATGATGCTACACTTGGCAACAAACCAAGGGGGCAGTGGTGCGCCTTGAAGTGTTCTGGGAACCTAAGCCTGCTCTCTCAGCTTCTCTATCCCACTGGGATTCTTCCTCAGGCAGCAGAAGGGCCAGGTATGGGCAGGATCAGAGGTGGAAATGGGCATGGGGCCACAACCCAGTACCAGCTTCTCCCACGGGCAGGGACCAGAGGGCTGTCCCCATGTCTCAGTCCGGCACTTGGTGAATGAAGGATCGATGACAGTTCTTACAAGCCCCCACACCCCCAAACCCCAGTCCAGGGCACATTCCCCATGAGGGAACTGGACACTTCCCAAAACTCAAGACACATCCTGGCTGGAGCTGGCTGTGGGCCGGGCACCCCCGGGCCAGCCGGGCAGGGCGGGGTGTCCTGGAGAGCTGCGGATGGGCCTCACACCCAGGCTGGGCCAGGACACCCCGTCCTTGGCCCAGGCCCAAACCGGCTCTGTTTACAGAATCTGTCAGCTCTGTTCCCCCTCCCCCACCAGGCACTTCCCCTAGAGTCCTGGGGGCTGGGAGAGGGGCAGGCGGGGCTTGAGGAGGCTAAGAGGCGGCCAAATCCTCCCTTTCCCGAGCGCCTACGTCAATCTGCGCCTTCTGCAGTCTCCTGGTTTCCCCTTGGAAGCCTTAGGGTGGGAATGCGCATTTTAAAAGAGAAATCTGCAGAAGACAACACTTAGTCCCAAGGAAAGTTTAGCTAATGGTGGAAAGATAGGTGCTGAGCCAGCAGGCGCTGGCTCTGGCAAGGGGTTCCTGGAAACCTCCAGACAGCCCGGAAGTAGGCTACTTCTTTCCTCAGGACCCCAAAACTCTTGAGCCCCTGGGAATTTTCCTAGAACTGCCGGAGGGACTTGGCGCAAATTAGATGTAGCAGGGCAGAATGGGGACTTTTTCGGGGGTAGCGACGTGTCGAGATAAGGCCAACGGCCTGACAGGCCGCAGTGACTCAGCTCCCTTGGGCTGCAGGGAAGCTCCGCGGGCCCCCTAGGAGCCGGACGGGGGAGGCGGGGCCCGGCCTGCGGTGCCCCGCCCCCTGGCTCCGGGAAAGCCGGCCCACCACCCCCAGCTTCCCAGAGGCGCCCGGATTTCCCACGGGTTTCCCCACCTGCTGCAAATAGTAACAAAGGCTGGCACTTTCAGAGCGCTCACAATGTGCTAGGTACTTAGCAGGAATCATGTCTTTTGTTACCTCCAACGAGGCTCTGAAACAAGCACCACTATTTCTATTAGAGACAGGGAAGTGAGGCTCCTAGAGGCCAAACTACTTGCTTAAGGTCACACAAGGCTTCTGAGTAGTGCGGATCTGAGTTACAAAACCCCCGATACCACTTAACCCCTTGTGAATGCCATGTGCTGCCCTTCCTGGTGCTGGCTTGGAGGCTAACACAATACAAATATTTATCATCTTGGGGCAAATCCGGTGCTATTGATTAAGTTTCTCCTGAACTTCCACCCTGGTTTCACGTGGTGGCAAAATTCCCCAGCCCTGAGTTTCCCTTTGACCTCCACTTGAGGGGAAACTCCTGGGCACAGGGCTGGGCCCCCAGGGAACCCTGCCACACCAACACTCAGTCCTGCCCTCTGGAGAGATGCAGTTCTCTAGAAAGCCCCTATCTTGCTTACAGATTTAGTCCCCCAACCCTGGGGCCTCGCCAAGTGAGAAGCAGCAGGCACACATCACCCCACTGCCACTGGCTGGCCCTACCCGTATGGGGTCAGGGACACGACAGTGCCACAGAAAGCTGAGTCTGAGCCCAGAAGAGGTCAAGGAGCAGAGTGCAACCTGTACCCTAGTGAGCTCCATGTTATCTGGGGTGGAGGAGCATCTGTGAAAGAAATGATTCAAAAAGATGGTGGGATGAGACGACCTTTTAAGCCCCAGATTCCTCTATCCTATGAGTCAGGCAGTGTCCAAGTGAATGGCTTGTTCGAGAGCTGCTTAAATCGAAACTTTCCCAGACTCTCCCACTTCCTTCCCCTTTGACCTCTTTCTTCTGGGCTAGTGATCTTTCTCCTGGAGACTCAGAGAATATTGGAAAGAAGATCACTCCCATAAGTCCCTGCCTCAGTTTGCAACTCTGTCTCGATGGCCACTGCGTGGGCTCTGGGAGGCCCTGACTCATGGGAATTAAAGAAGGAAGCAAAGAAACACGGACAAAGAGAGGGAGAAATCTGGAGACCAGAGGCTGCTTCTGTGGTTGAGTTGGTTTGACCTCTGGCCCCATCCCAGTTCCATCCTCTTCCCCCAGATCCGTGATCTTAAGCAATGTCACTTTACCTCCCAGGGGCTCTGCAAAATGAGAACGCTAATATCAACCACTCTTCTTGGGAGGGTTGTTGGTAGCAACAATGAGTAACCATTGTGGGTAAGGTCATCCCAAACATGAGTCTGTGATGGTGCCCAGTGGTCAGCCCAGCTCCATACGTAGACACCACTCTTCACGGTTCTGTCTGAGGAAGCAAGTCCCCAAAGACGGGCAAGTTTGAGTGGGAGAGGAGGGAGAGAGAAAGGGACCTGCCTGGGGGCTGCTGAGATGACTTTCCTGCAGTGGAAAGGGCTGTGGTCTGGGGTCAGTGGACCTGTGTTCTAAAGATACTAAATACTGCCTCTGTGGGCCAGCATGGTGCTAGGTGCTTCACAAACATTGTCACATTTAGCTCTATCTACAAGGAAGACATTGTTATTACCCCATTTTACAGTTAGCAAAAGCAAGGCTTAGAGAGGTTTGGTGAGGCCTCAGGAGTCACAGCCAGGCAAGCTGACTCTGGAGCCCTGTCCTACACAGATCCTGACGCAGGTCCCTTGTCCTTGCCCCCACAGTTGTCTTGGAGGCTGGTACTAAGTGGCCAGGCAGAATGTGCCCAGTTCCCCAAGATCCCTGCCCTAGCCTGGCGCCCTCTCTCTGCCAGCTGCCCTGTCCAGCCAGAGCAGTTTGGGCCAACCAGAAACAGTGTGGCATCATGGCTGTGTTGGACCTTGAACAGAGGGACAGGGACTAGGACCAAAGCCCCCAAATGACCAGAGATAAGATATGGGGGAGGGGTCTTGCCTGCTGCTCAGCTTTAAGTAGTAAAGAAGAAAGGAAGACTGGGAGGCAGGAAACCACCCCCACCCCCCCTGAATTCAGAACTAAAAATGACCTCAGGCACCCTGTTACCTGTCTGTGGAGGTTCCATAAGAATTGGCGAAGATTTTATTTTAATTAATTAATTGATTAATTAGAGCAAGAAAGTGTGTGTGTGGGGGGGCGCAGAGCGAAAGTGAGAAAGAGAATCCCAAGCTTACTCCGGGCTGAGTACAGAGCCCCACTCAGACTCCATCCTATGACCCTGAAATCATGACCTGAGCTGAAATCAGGAGTTGGACACTTAACTAACTAAGCCACCCAGGTGCCCTGAGGAAGGTTTTGGACAGTCACTGAGGAAGCTGTAAGACTGGGGCTGCCCCAACTACGAGGTGAAACTGGAGGGCCCCAAGCCCCCCACACCCTATTTTCCTGTCAGAACCATAGCCTAGCCTAGGGCATCCCTTGATCAAAGCCCTGTATTGCAGACCTCCTGGCTGTCATGGAAAACCTCTGTCCAGTGGCTCTGGGCCCCAAATGGGTCCCCTGACCTTGGCTAGAAGAATCCCTCTCCTTGCCCTCTCACCTCCACTCCCAGTGAACTCTTCATCTTCCCCTGGAAACTCAAAGCATCATAATCCCTCCCAAAGAGCAATCTTGAGAATGTCAAGGGGAAATTGCTGAATTATCCTGGTTGGCAGAAAAATCTAATTTATAGCAAAGCATTTCTTCTTAAGTTTTAATAGATGTTTTTCCTCCGATGAATTTTAATGCGCAATTGTTTCCCAGGCTTGGAAATTTAGTTTGAAGCACTGACATTGCTTTTTCAGTTCTTGATTTATTGCCAGCTCCCTGCTTTTGAGCCTGATAGCAAATCCAACATTCTATTTTTCCTTAAACTGGGAGAGAGTGCTCTCTGGTTAGCCTCCTAGACCAGACATCCGATGGCACTGCCATCTCATTCATAGGTGTGAGGGGGCCTGGCAACTTGGCTGAACCTTCCATGCCCTCCATAGCTGGTTCCCAGGGACAAGTCCCCTGCTTGAGGATTTTGCTAGATGGAACCTCAGTGCTATGTCAATGAGGATACCACAGGTCTGTGGCTATCACTGGGGGCAGTGGCATGGCTACCCTTCCTCTCTGCCCACTCCCCGACTCTCAGGCTATGAAGGTGCCTTGCACAAAATAAGGGCTCAACCAATAGGTGCTGGTTCAAAGAGGATGGGGAAAGAGGGTGGCATGGCTGAGTGTCAGAGTCCTGCTTGGGCCAATGACAGCTTAGGCTCCCATTAGCAAAGGAATGTTGTGTTGGTATCTTTGCTCGAGCTCCAGTTCATTGGCTTGGAATCATCTGGGCATAGCACAGGGGCAGTAGGCAAGGGTGTCGTCTAGAGATTTTAATTTATGGGGCATGGCCAGTGTGGGAGAAAGGGGCTGGAGGGCACAATGGCATCAAAAGAATGCGTCCCCTCTACAAAGATGAGAAGTTAGTGTGCCCCACATTTCAAGGGTATCTGATTAGGGCAATGCTCAACCAAAACTCACCAAGAAGAGTGGTCTTTTGGAATGAATGACAGGCAGACAAGGGAGATATTTAGGGAGATATAAATAGACTTCTTTGAGCCCTTGGAATGATGATATCCATTTTACAGATGCAGAAAGTGAGGCTCAGAGAGGGGCCGAAATTATCAAAGCTTTGGCAGATGGCCAAAGTGACATCAAGAACCGGAAGAATCAGACTCCTTGAGGACTCTTTTCACAGCTATGTGGGAGGTTGTACCAGACTCTTGTTAGCCTGACCCTGCAGGACTCCATGAAGGTCAGGCTCCTTGGAAGGGTGCAGGCCCCTCAAGCCCCCAAGGGAGATTGCCCACCATCTAGTTTTAGAAAGGGCTGATAGGCCCAAGGGGATTCCTTCCTAGGTCACCACTGTTTTCTTGGGGGTCTCTTATAGCAATCCTGCTATCCCTGATCCCATGTACCCAAATACTCAGAGCCCCCAGAGATTTCAGTCTCCTTCTTCCCAGAGATCCCTGCTGTTGTGCCAAGTGAGAGGATCATTTGGCCAGAGAACAGTGCGAACAAAGGGCAAGGGGGAAAGTGTCTGCACCCTTCCACTCACTCCTTCTCTCTAT
>PITA01005452.1:0-110281 GCA_004023965.1 Spilogale gracilis | reverse complement strand
ATATAAGATAGTTTTATATAATTAATAAAATTAAGAAAATTATGTTACATTATGTAAAGGGTCTGCCAGTGTTTGAAGAATAGCCTGTAGAAAAATATGCTGCAAAGGACTACACAGGATGTTCTGGATTTTAATTCATGAGTAATATCAAGGTTTAGATTGTCCAAAAAATCTATATGTATTAAGAGTTGAGTGACCTATTACTGGAAAACACTCATTCATAAGGCAATTACCATCATTCCCCATGTTAAACAAGTATCCATATTTTAAGATCAACATTCTTCTTTCTCTATGTATATCACAAATAAATTGTAAGCTTTATACTCATAAAATTCATTTACTTAGTTCTCATATTTTATATGCAAATATAGCATACTTTCCTTCCTGGCATACATTTATAAAGAGTTTATCTTTTCCTATATAAGTATCTTTCAGTAATTCATTTTAATTGAAGTATTATTCTCCCTCGCATGCCAAATTTAAAGGTAGTTAATTACATTTGACAATTAAGTCTTACGTTTACATGTGCTGCCTAGTAAATTTTCATATTCAAATAATTTTTGAGCTGATAAACATATCAAATAATTTTACTAAGGAATTGTTTATGCAGACAGCTCCTGTCCTAGTAATGTATATCCCAGGTGTACATAAGCCTACATAGCTGGATGTACCTATTTTTAAAGCTGTTCAATAGCAAAGTACATTTAGATAACATTAAGTAACATGCTCAGTAGATGGGCAACTTATGTCATGGTTCTCTCAAAGTGCTAAGACTAAATGAGTACTTTGAATCAACAGAGTAATTTGGGATTTCTATAGAAACATTAAGACCACCTAACAATGCTGTGGTCACATTAAATACTTTTCATCAAACTTAGCTCCCATTTTGCATATCTGTTAGAGTTTTCAATGTGAATACATGTATAATACTTTCAATGTGTAACTGACTCTAAAGTCATGATACATTTCCTTTGAGATTTTTAAGTAGAAGGTAGAACCAAAAAGCTAACAACCTAAAATACACCATTAGAAAAATTAATTTTACAATGTTATGATTTTTTATCTACACTGAATTTTCCTGTCAAGGTCAAGAATTAGTTTAACAGCTATATTATTTTGTAGCTAAAATAAACCTATAAAACTAATCACAGTAGCAGAAGCAATAACAACAAAACAAATAATGGTTTGATTAGACACCTTACGGGCATATGTATGTTACAGAAAACAGTGCATTTATAGTGATTAATACTATGTACAGAATAATTCAAATCATGTATCATTTTAAAATGTAGTAATATTTATAAATATGAACCTAAAGACTGATTCCCATTTTCTGAAAAGGGTGTCCTACTGAAAAGACATATTTAAAGACTAAAATCTGATGCTAAATCAAGTATTTATTGACTTGTAAAGAAGATGATAAATTCATCAGCAAAAGAGAAATCTTTTTTTAAAATTTTTAAAAATATTTTATTTATTTATTTACAGAGAGATCACAAATACATAGAGAGGCAGGCAGAGAAAGAGGAGGAAGCTGGCTCCCTGCTGAGGAGAGCCTGATGTGGGACTCGATCCCAGGACCCTGAGATCATGACTTGAGCCAAAGGCAGAAGCTTAACCCTCTGAGCCACCCAGGCGCCCCCAAAAGAGAAATCTTGCTTAACATTTCAAATTTTGCCAAACTGCACAGAGAACATCCCACGAGGAAATATAGTCCTTGTGTCTTTAATTGGAGATTCATTCACTGATCATAGGGACACTAAAACAAGGACACTCCCTCCCCAGTAAATCTGGAGACAGGTCATAGAGGCATCTGTTCTCCATATACTTACTTAATGAGGTCATTTGGTACACATGCCATGCATTGGGGAGTGCTTAATTTTTATTAGAAGCATTAATCTAGCAAAGAGTTAGTGAATTAAAATTATCTTTGAAATGAAATAGAACACTCCTTTGTCTAATTTGCTCAAATTTATAGACATACAACTCTTACTTATAAACCATTTTGTAAATGTCTAACAACAAATATGTTAGTCATTGCACATATTTCCATCAAAATCACCAGATGCTTTTATGACCTTGAATAGTAATCGGTACTGACTAATTTTAAGCTATGGATATTGAATTAACCAGTAAAAGCCACCCTCAATGATTTAGAAGTCTGGACAACCCTGTTACACAGGAATACAGGAATAACATTTTAAGCCACCATTTTTAATAACAAGGACTATTTACAAGAGTAGAAGAATTCTGTAAAGAAGACTCACCCATTCAAAAGTAAATAAAAATGTTTATGCAATGTCACTATGCATACAAATTTATGATGCTTCAGCTGTGGACTTGTTTAAAGTATTTGTTTTTGTTGTTATTTAGAGGATGTTTGTGATTCTCAGATATAAATGGAAGCAGTAAAGCCTGAATTCTTCAAGCGGTTGGTGTTCATATGATCAAAATGAAAAACCAGGGCACACAGGACTTGGGATTTTCAAATTAATATCTGTATTAAATGGAACTCAAGGAACAGAAGTACTATTAGCCTATAATTTCTATAATATTCTATTATTTCTAAATGAGACTCTTGACCCTAAAGAAGAGATGATGGTGGGTAATCAAGCAGTCAACTGACTGAGATCTTACAGATTTGATGCTGAGGTTAACATAAGGGAAAGTACACTAACAGCCCCACCACTATACAAAGTTACAATAAACTAAAAACTATGTCCAGAGACCTGAGATTAACATTTCCCACAGGATACTGAATTTTATGAGAAACTGTCCATATGAATTTCTAATAAATAAGCAAACAAAGTATCAGAGAAGCCACACTTCTCGGAGGGTTCTGAACCTATAGCAATTCCTAGAATGACTAGTGTGGCTTTGCAGGTGGGGAAAAAGGAAATAAATGACAAGAGACCATAACATGGGAACTGCATCAATACACCAGTGAAAGAGGAGGAGTACAATTTTTAATGAGTGCTGTGACTAAGAAACTCTGGAGAAAAGATGCCTGAGAAGTTTTCTGCATAGTACATCCATGGAAGTGCTAGGTCAGTCTTTTTAAGAAGCAGAATAAAGATTAACATTGTTCTTTGGGAAAGCTGCCCTGGCTTTCCTTTTATTATACTCGGAGCTTAAACTGAGACCTGAAGGATGATTAAGGTTATGTACTTGGATTAATAGCAAAGTTTTTAACATGCCCTTCAGAGACCAGTGTAGTCTTATCCTTATCTATATCTCCAGCTCAAAGCATCCATTCACTAAGCTACAGCCACACTGACCTTACTTTACTGTCAGCATGTACTAAAATCTCACAGCTCACAGTTTTCACAGGTCCCAGTCCTTCTATGGATATTTGTGCTCCCCAAGTCTTCGCCAGGACTCTCACGTCTCAGATAACAACATGTTTCTTCCTACATGTCTAAACCAAAAAAATTGCCTGTTATTATCTCTCATTATATCCTTCAATTTTGCTTTCTTCCTAGCTGTCATCAAAATGTAATTATTTATGCAAATATCCCACGCCCACTGCAGACTAAAAACTCCATTGATATAAAAAGCTATTTTTAGTTATTTTATTCCCAAAACTTAACAATGTGCCTCATAATTATTAAGCTCTTAGTGCTATTAAAATGCAAATATTGTAATTAGGATGGATACTACCATTAATAAATATTATAAAAACCCGTTAATAATAATCTACAAAGCACATTTTATTGCATGAAATTTGGTTTGGTTTTGTTTAGCTTATTTTTGTTATGTTGTTTCTTTTTTTCCTTTTGGAGTCTCTCACACA
Source organism: Spilogale gracilis (assembly GCA_004023965.1). NCBI lineage: Eukaryota > Metazoa > Chordata > Mammalia > Carnivora > Mephitidae > Spilogale > Spilogale gracilis. Next base: position 106,488 of record PITA01005452.1, on the reverse strand, counting down.
TATTAAGGTGGCTATTTTATTAACTGGGAAATTTATTGTTTCCTCAGACATTTAAATTTATATATGATTTTTAAATTTCACAATTACACATTTCATCATTCCCATGGTAGTAAAACTGTAAAGATAAATAGCTTTCTGACTTGAAGGGTAAGTTTAAGATTTAACACTGATACACAGATTATAAATCTATTTACTTGTATGTACTATAGAGCTGGTTTTGCCAGCAGTGGGTAAAAGAAAATAGTTAAGTAGGATAACTTTGGAAAAAAAACACTAAAGTTTTATTATTATTATTATTATTATTTTTAAAGATTTTATTTATTTTCAGAGAGAAACACAGCCAGAGAGGGAACACAAGCAGGGGGAGTGAGAGAGGGAGAAGCAGGCCTCCCGCAGAGCAGGGAGCCCGATGTGGGACTCCCCAGATCGAAGGGGGACCTGAGCCGAAGGCAGTCGCCCAACCAACTGAGCCACCCAGGCGCCCCAAGTTTTATTATTTTATGTCAGTGTTCATGCTTTCTTTTCATAGTTTAGATTTCATTGTGAGAAATTATAGTGTAAGGTTAAGAGTCACTGCAAAGATCTGAAAATATAAACATTTCACATTCTGAGAACTCAAAACAGTATTGTTTTCTTCATACATATCCCCTCATATGTATATTATATATAATCATCTTTCTGTCTGAAACAAAATAAGCTTTTCAAATCCAGATAAGCATACTAATTTTGTTCTCTGAAAATGATTATAAGATTATTTTCAATCACAGATATGAGGGCTTTCTTTTCTAGGCAAGCTGCAATTGGCCTTTTTATTAGTATAAATATAAAAAAAAACAATACATTTTTCCCATTCAAAACATTTGCTTATTAGTTGATGTATTAGTCTACCAGGGCTGCTGTTACAAAATACCATTAACTTCGTGGTTTAAACAACAGAAACCTGTCTCACAGTTCTGGAGGCCAGAAGTCTGAGATCAAGAAGCTGATTCCTTCTGAGGTCTCTGATGGAGAATCTCTTCTATGCTTTTTCCCCAGCTTTTGGTAGTTCACTGGCAATCTTTGGTGGCCCTTGGATTTGCTGAATCACCTCCATTCTGCCTTCATCTCCAAAAGGCATTCTTCTTGGATGTTTATCTCCAAATTCCCCCTCTGCTTTTTTTAAAGATTTTATTTATTTATTTGACAGAGAGAGAGAACACAAGTAAGCGGAGAGGCAGGCAGAGAGAGAGGAGGAAGCAGGTTTCCTGCTGAGCAGAGAGCCCAGATAACCTGACCTGAAGGCTGAGGTTTAATCCTCTGAGTCACCCAGGTGCCCCAATTTTCTCCTTTTTATAGAGATATCAGTCATGCTGGAATCAGGACCCACTCTAATTACCTCATTTTCACACAATGAGCTCTGTAAAGACCCTGTCTCCACAAGAGGTCAAATGCTGAGGTACTGGTAGTTAAGTCTCTTCAATATATGAATTTAAGAAGGAATACAAATCAGTCTCTCACCATTGGTTTGGTATGGCAACAGCCTCTGTCTTAGGACATCACATAACTTCACAGGCCATCAACCAGAAGATACAAAACAAATAATTACAGAAAATGTTCCAAGTAAGTTAATTATAATAAATTTAAAAGTTATTGCAAGTAAACATACTACAAAGTAAATCAGATCATTGTGAAATAATTTCGGAAAAAAAATCTCAATTGACAGACCTATGTCACACTCATTAAAAGAAACAATGTCACTAAATATGTTAAAACATAGTTAAATAACTGTAAATACCATGAAATCTCTAAAAAAGAGTACTGGCTATAAAACCAGAAATAAAATATGTATGAACTCAAGTTCTACTTTTACCAATCTAACAACCTAGCTGGAGCTAAATGCTTCCTCTGAGTCTCAGTATCCATATAAATAAAATAATATAGTCTCTACTCCTACATCACAATGTTCTTCCTATTTGTGTAATTGTCTCCCTCCAGCTTCCTCTGTAGTCATCAAGTCCTGAAAGGGCAGGCATGCTGTGTCCCTGACTGCCTAAGATGTGGCACTGAGTAGATACCAACTGTTTGTTGGGTACGTATTATAGTGGGATAATGAAAATGTGTGTAAGTTGTGATTTACCATCAAATGTTATTTTTTGTGATTTATTGATGTTATTAAAATAGATGTTCAATGGCTATGAAATTCTACATAGGGACAATGATTTCTGCATGTTTAATAAAAAATAGCCAAAAACAACAAAAAAAAATATTTTGAGATGTTGCCAGGAGTGTTTTGCAGATGGTGACCATTTTATGTATACCCAACTATTATCCTTCAGCTTTGTTTATATTTATGTATATAATGATAGTTAAAAAATAAAAAATAAATACCTCTCTTCCCTTCAAAATGTTTTCCTTGGTTAAAAAAAAAAAAAAAAGCCATCCCCAAATCATGTTTTAACTTCACATTTGACCACTTCTGATAACCAAGAAAACATGAATGATATTTTGCTTGATCATTTAAGTGAGGAGAGCTGGAACATCTAGAGTAAAGGTATCTGGACAATCCTTATTTTGTAAAGTTAGTTTTCCCCCATGCTCTATCCTCTGTTATGCCTGCTTTCCAATGCAGAATTTATAATGTGATGATAATTGCTATTACAGTAAAGTACTACTATTATTTCTATGATATTATTGTAATTGAACATCAGAACATAGTAAATAAAGATTATTTTTAAATGCATCATGAATATTTAACAGATTAACAGAATTAAATAACAGCAGTCCAGACCCAAATAGAGGACTATAAATAGATTTTAAAGCATAACCACACGCCAAACTAATTTTATATTTTAAACATCTAATCAATACCAATAACTATTTAATTTCTATTATTTTGCCATAGCATATATTTCAAAGAAATAAAAGGTTAAAAATATTTTGTTTTTCCAGCATCAGGGAAATTATCTGTCGAAATTCTAACTCATTACTGAATGAATGAATTAAATGTTTCCATTCAGATTATCTATTGAGAGTTTCATCTTTTTAATATAAGAAAGCTCTCTCTCCTTCAACTCAGTTAAGAAAGGAATCATTAACATATACTAAGTCTAGTAATATAAAATGCATCTCAATCTAAATGATCTTGTTCTTTATCTCTAGAACAGAGGGGGTGGGCAGTACACCTTACAATAGAAAAAATGATGTGTTCAGTGTCTAAAACTGTGGTTGTTGACAGCAGCCAACTAATAATCAAGAGAAGCCTCAGCAATAACTTGAAATGATACTAAGACTATATTTTCAAGAACACTCTGAAAGAGACCGTTTAATATTTAATATGGCCTTTAACTCTCTTTTTGAATAGAAATATCACAGTAGCTGCATATTATGTAAATTAGTACCATTCAGCTGAACTCTTCAGACTCCCAGCTTAGGTCCATAGCTGGTTTCTTTGCTATTCATAGCGATTCTGAAGCCTCATATCTTTTCAAACCCTATACTGTCCCTTCCTCTGTTTCCAGTAAGCATCTTTATACCTTGGAGAGAAAAGGAAGAAGTCGTTGAGAAGATCCCTTGGAAAGAAGAGGGGCAGAAAAACAGAGATGCAACCCAAAAAACAGATTCTTAACTATAGAGAACAAAAGGAGGGTCACTGGAAGGGAGGTAGGTGGACAGATGGGCTAGATTGGTATTAAGAAGACTTGTGGGCTTCTGGGTGGCTCAGTGGGTTAACTGCTGGGTGGCTCAGTGGGTTAACGCCTCTGCCTTCAGCTCAGGTCATGATCTCAGAGTCCTGGGATCGAGGTCCATGTCCAGCTCTCCACTCAGCGGGGAGCCTGCTTCCTCCTCTCTCTCTCTGCCTGCTTCTCTGCCTACTTGTGATCTCTCTCTCTGTCAAATAAATAAATAAAATCTTTAAAAAAAAAAAAAGGGGGGACGGCTGGGTGGCTCAGTTGGTTAAGCGACTACCTTCGGCTCAGGTCATGATCCCAGAGACCCAGGATCGAGTCCCACATCGGGCTCCCTACTTGGCGGGAAGCCTGCTTCTCCCTCTCTCACTCCCCCTGCTTGTGTTCCCTCTCTGGCTCTGTTTCTCTCTGTCAAATAAATAAAATCTTTAAAAAAAAAAAAAAAAAAAAGAAGAGCACTTGTGATGAGCACTGGGTACTGTATGCAAGTGATGAATCACTAAATTGTACACCTGAAACTAATATTACATTGTATGTTAACTACCTGGATTTTAAATAAAAACTTGAAAAGAAGGAAAAAAAATCAATTTTAGGCCTATCTTCATTTGGATTTTTCCCATCCCTCTTGGCATTTTTTGAAGATCTATTTATTTATTTATTTATCTATCTATTTATTTATTTATTAAAATTTTATTTTTTTTTCAGTGTTCCAAAATTCACTTTTTGTTTACCACACCCAGTGCTCCATGCAATACGTGTCTTCCTTAATACCCACCACCAGGCTCGCTCGCCCATCCCCCCAACCCCGTCCCTCTAAAACCTCAGTCTGAGTCCACAGTCACACATGGTTTGTCTTCTTCCAATTTCCCCCAATTCACTTTTTCTTTCCTTTTCCTCCATGTTTTTCCTTATATTCCACAAGTGAAATCATATGATAATTGTTTTCTCTGCTTCACTTAGTTCACTTAGCTTAATTTCCTCCAGTCCCAATCGTGTTGATAAAAAAGTTGGGTATTCATCCTTTCTGACATGCCTATTGCCCACAAGTCTCTCTACTAGGACCCTGGATTACTTGCCCACCATTCATAAGCACACTCCATCAAGCAGTTCCTCATCATTTTATAGCTCCCACGTCTTCCTCTCTACTAGTCCTACTGCTCAAGTTTGTCACATCAGAATTTTCCAGTGAACAGATAAAAAAACCTGCTTCCTTTTCCCAATAAGAAAGCATACATACATCTATATCTCTATCTTTGTCTCCCCTGCTCTCTGAAAGTAGAGCATTTCTATGAAACCCTCCATAAGCCAAAATGGTGTAAAGCAAAGAAGCAAGTAACCATTAATTTTAAATGGAAAAAATTTCTGAGGTTCCCCAGACCCACAAAATAACCTTCCTTAGGCTTTTCCAATGCCTGTGGATGCATCTTGTTAACTGATGCCCAAAATAAATTGAGATAGAACACAGAGGCTCACAAACACAATTCAAGCTATGGCTGCTTGATGCTGAGATGCTAAGTGTAGTTTCCAGGGAAAGAGGTTGGGGTCGCTCTTGCTGCTTGAGGAGTGTGCTGTCTCTGATAACAAAAGGAATCACTGCAAAGCAAACACAGAGCGGTATTTTTGCTTTTCAAAACTTTTTTTGTGTGTATGTGTAAGAGTGAAAATCCTTTTTGGATTTTTCAGTTAACAAAAACAGGTTTTAATGTAGGTCTTTTGTAAAAGTGAAGTGGCTTAACATGAGCTTTCCAAAAGTAAGGGACACCTGTATACACAGATGTACATATACATACACTACTCACCTCCCCCATTAAACTGTAGATACCAGAAAACAGACGTATCACAGTATTTCAATTTTGTCACTTTCCACCTCTGCTTAATACTGTGTGATAGATTACACCTTGTCCCGACAGGCAATTCTACTAATGTTCCTAGGTGTCTTGAAATTCATTTCTGATCTTTTGATGTCAAAAACTACTTCCTTCAGAATAAATTTAAACATCTGGATAGAAAACTAAAAGGGAAAATTAAACATGTATCAACTAACATTTTTTTTTTCTTCAGATAAAATGACTTAAGTAAAATGTTCTAAACCTAGGGGATTTAGATGAGAAAATATATAGACACACATGCACAGATACGATAATGCATTTATAACATAATATATTTATGTGCCATTGAATGCTAGAATAGGTATTAAAATGGTTTGACTATGGAGACTATTTTCACTGATGATGTGATCCTTTTGTTGATCTTCAATGATGTGGTAAGTTGAAATATATAAACTATTACTACTTTAAACTGGGTATTGCCTAAGAAAATATGTTAAATTTAAAACCAATGGAATAGGGGCGCCTGGATGGCTCAGTTGGTTAAGCGACTGCCTTTGGCTCAGGTCATGATCCCGGAAACCCGGGATCGAGTCCCACATCGGGCTCCCTGCTCGGCAGGAAGCCTGCTTCTCCCTCTCTCGCTCCCCCTGCTAGTGTTCCCTATCTCGCTGTGTTTCTCTCTGTCAAATAAATAAAATCTTTAAAAAAAATGGAATAAATATACTGTTATCAGTGCATCTCTAACAGTCATTCTTTACAAATATAGGTTAAGGATATATAAATACAACCCTACTCTTATAATCAGATTATAGTTCAGAATGTGTACAAGATCCATTAGGTTGAGGATTTCTGCATCTGAACAAACCCAATGCCAAAAATAATCATCCAGACATTACAACCTTTTAACTTCTACAGCAAAATTTCTCAGCCTCCACTCTATTAACAATTTGCATTGGATAATTCTTGGTTGATGGTGGTGGTGTTACTGAAGGCAAAAGATCAGCAACATTGTTGGTCTCTATCCACTAAATACTAGCAGCAGCCCCACACTCAGGCACAATTGTGACAACCAAAAATATCTCTGGACATTACATCTCGGGAATAAAACACCCTCTCTGAGAACCATTATTTTAGAGATTGAGAATAGGTTAATTTAAAATCAAAGAGGATACTGTGCCAAACCATTTTTAACTTCTCAATAAAATATGGCTTGTATCATAAATGCTATGTAAAAGATAAAGACTACATTAAGACACACAATAGACTATTGTATTCTAAATATAAAAAGGTTCTTAGGTTAAAAGGTTCCCTAATAGTATGATCATTTAATCCTGTTCCCATTTATAAAACATCCTACATACATCGTCTCAAAGCATAAAATAAAATATTAATTTCATTTAAACTTTTTAAAAGTAATAGATTTTTTTAAAAGATTTTATTTATTTATTTGACAGAGAGAAACACAGCGAGAGAGGGAACACAAGCAGGGGGAGTGAGAGAGGAAGAAGAAGGCTTTCTGCTGAGCAGGGACCCGACGCGGGGCTAGATCCCAGGACTCTGTAATCATGACCGGAGCAGAAGGCAGACGCTTAATGACTGAGCCACCCAGGTGCCCCAAAAGTAATAGATATTTTAAAGAACACTTAATGTAAGATTTACCCTCCCAACAATGTTTAAGTCTACAGTATGGTATTGCTGACTATAGGTGCAATGTTCTACAGCAGATTTCTGGAACTTACTCATCTTCTTTAACTGAAACATTATGCTCATTGATTAGTAACATTCAGAAGAATGCTTTGTCCCAGCTCCCAGCAACAGCCATTCCACTTTTTTTTTTTTAATTCTATGAGTCTGGCAACCTTAAATACCTCATGTAAATGAAATGATGCAGTGTTTGTCTTTCCATGAGGTTCACCCATGTTGTCGCATGTTTTTAGAATTTGCTACGTTGTTACAACCAGAATATTCCATTATATTTCCTTTATCCATTCATCTTTTGATGGACATTTTGTTTCTACATATTGAGAATATCACTGCAATAAACATAGGCATATTAATATCTCGTTGAGTTCCTAATTGCATGTCTTTTGGATAAATACCCAGAAGTGAGATTGCTGGATCATATGGTAGTTCTATTTTTAATTTTTGAATGACCATCATACTGTTTTCTGTAGCAGTTGCACCATTTTGCATTCCCACCAACAGTATACAAGGGTTTCAATTTCTCTACATCCTGGCCAACAATTGTCTTTTTTTTTTTTTTTAAATAATAGCCATCTTAACAAGTTTGATGTGATATCTCATTGGAGTTTTAAATCAAGCTAACCAAAGTCAAATCTGAAATTCTGAAACACTCTATCTCTGCTCACACCATTTCCTTCCAATACCAAATCTTATTAGTGTTCCCAAATCTCTGACTTATTTAGCTTCAGACTTTGGCTTTAAATATTCTCTTCTGAATCAACTGACATAGTATAAGGTTCTTTCCCTGCCTTCATCTATATCTCCCTTATATTTTAAATGCATGCACCAGATCAAAAAAATACAAAAATGCAAAGAAGCTGACCTATGTAAGATAAAAATTTTCTCCATTTCAAGAATAAAAAGAGTCCAATGTGTGATATAGTAAATGAAATAGCTAATGAAAACTGAAGTTGCTGTAAAAGAAATAATGTCTGTGCCACATGGAGGAGTGAGAGTGGGCAAGTCAGCTGGAAGAGAAGGAAGTGGAAAAGGAGGGAGGAGGAAGAAGTGAAGGAGTAGAGGAGAGGAAGAAATACACTCACCCATGGTCCAGGAATATCAGGGTTATTAAAGTCAAGTCTGAGGGGCACCTCGGTGGCTCAGTTGGTTGGGCGACTGCCTTCGGCCCAGGTCATGATCCTGGAGACCTGGGATCAAGCTTCCTGCTCGGCAGGAAGCCTGCTTCTCCCTCTCTCACTCCCCCTGCTTGTGTTCCCTCTCTGACTGTGTTTCTCTCTGTCAAATAAACGAAATCTTAAAAAAAGAAAAAAAGGTCAAATCTGAGCATCATATTTAAGCAACTATTGGAAACCAATGACTCTGGATGGCCCTTCAAACAAGGTATGAGAGAGTCTGAGAACAGTGTAATGCAAATTAATACAAAGGCATCTGTACTTGGATGGCTGCAGTAAGAAATGCAGTGAAGAATGGAAAAGTATATTCCTATATCAGAAAATAAAAATGGACTAGAAGAGAAAAAAATGATTTTTTTGTTTGTTTAGTCAACATGGAAAAACATGACCCAATGAGCCAAGATACAAGTGAATTTAAAAAAAAGAAAAAAAACAAAAATTCTTGTGGATTTCAGTGTAAGCCTGCTTCCACAAAAACCTGAATGTATAACTGACAAACGTGTTTCAAAATCTATGTAAAGCATATCCTTGACATAACATACTTCAAGTTCTGTAGCCAACTCTTATATATGTCTCTTTATTTTTCTTTGAGTATATCAACAAATGTTTGGTGATGCCTTCAATATAAGTTGACAGTAAAATACAGTTTGGTTTATTATAGAGTAGATGGGCATTTAAGGTGTTCTCAGCATAATAATGTGGAAACTGCTCTTGGGTATCCATAAGAACAATGAAATGACATGACTGAATACACTCACATATGCTCAACTAGATCCCAGTACTTCTGAAATTTAATCAACTGACATAGTATAAGGTTGAAAGTGGGAATGTAGCATAGGGAATAGAGTCAACTGTATTTTTTTAAAAAAAGAAAGTAAACTACTGAAAGTGGGAACAAAGAGCTATTTAATCTTTCGTCTTTTTTTTTTTTTTTTCTTTTTCCTTTGGAAAGCTAGATTTTTTTGTGGTGGGCGAGAAAGGTACTTAGGGTCCACATTGTTACATTCTTTTTGTTAGGCATTTGTCATCAATCCACCAAGAGTTCCTGAACATCACCAATCCCTGGTGCAGGTAGTTCTTGATGAAGTGTCAAGCATTATCCAATTATAGAGAAGTCATTTTGGCTGGGAGCAGGAAATTCTTTGCAGGAATACCATGTTCTCTTCCCAGTGGCTGAGGTCTGGACAGAGGATTAGGGGTCTGGTCTTGTGTAGGTTTATCACATAATGAAGATGAGGGTCTGAAGAAAGAAATATAGCTGTCATAAACAAAACAAAGCAAAACAAAAAAACAGGGAAGGTGAGAGGCCTGAAGCCTCTAGAAGCAGAGGCAAGTGATTTCCAGTTTTAGCTAGTTAAAGTTGTCACTTCATTATCTTATCTTCAACCCTTAGGAAAAAGTTTTCTAAAAATAATAACTTCAGAAATGCCTTGGTTAATGTAAGAGCATCAGCGGCATAGAGATATGCCCAAGAAGACCAGTTATAACTGGAGATAAATGATGAGAAAGATCAGATAAGAGACAAATCAGAATTTGTAGACTGTGTAAATATTTTGTCCCGAGAGGGGCTCACGTAAATTGTGGACTGTAAGATTCAAGTACTGTACAATACATGTACAAGTTACTCCTCTGACGTCTGCAAACCCTGAGTATATTAGGGTTGTATATATGATATCCTCAAAATGGAACTGTCACTATATGGTAAACCATTCAAACTATGAAAGCAGAATATATAACTGGTTTATCCACTGACAATTCCATTGTTTTATTACATCTCTAGTTTATTTGCACTTGTGTGATGCTCTCTCCTCTTGCCTATAATCTTTTGGCCTCAATGTAACTTCTGTTGTAAATTCTGTACAATATTTTCATCAACATTTAAAAGGTGAAGTTTAAAGTGCTTACAAAGAAAGCATTTTAACTCCTTCTAGAAGAGTGCCTTTAAATCTGGTTTTAGATACCTAAATATTTTCCAATACTGTAAGTTTAGATATGATATATTTTATATTTACTTTTTATATCTTATATTATATATTAGATGTATAAGTTTATCATAAGTTTAATACTATAAATTTTATCCTTCAAGGTTGTGCTTATTAAGTTTCTTTTAAATTTTAATTACAGTATATTTCACATACAACACACACATGTTATATTAGTTTCAGGCATACAATATAGTGATTCAAAGAATATATTTAAGGTTTTTTTCTTGGGCAAAATATATAACGAAGAAATGCTCCTTCAAAGTTATTTCTCAAAGGAGTAAGATTATTGATACTAAAAAGTATTCATTCCAACATATTATTACAAAGGATAGATATTGCCAAAAAAAACAATAGATGGGAGAGAAAAAAGTACAAAGAGTCAACTGTCTGATTTCTTTGGTGGTACATGATTCCAGCTCCAGTGACTGAAGTGTACCCTTCTCAAATCCGCAGGTTGCCCAGGGCCTTTTCATCATGAGATCTTTTTCTAGATCTCTGTTTATTCTCAATTTTTAAAAGTATAAATCAAAACTACACTCCAGCTCTCTATAGCAGCAACAGTTTGATGAGTTAAGTTACCTTGAACAGAACTGACTCCTCCTTGCCTTTCAGATCACTTTTTTTTCTTCAGGAGAAGTAGCAATAGAGAAGTCTTTTGTGATAAAAACAACACATATCTCTGTCACTTGCTCTCCACTGACAATTACCTATTTATTTTAATTTGTCTCTTGAGGAATTTTTGCAACTTGATAAATGAGCTAGAAGAATGGGCAATGTAGTTCTACAATGTAAAATAAAATTACACCATAGGAGAAAACAAAAAGTCAAATAAAATCTACTTCCTCATTAATTTCTATTGAAATTCCACAATGTTTCTGCCACTATTCTACACAAATATATTCAATACATGTTGTTGACCAAGGTATATACTATTGGGAAGTTTTGTGAATAAATATAACAACCTGACTCCAAGTTTAGATCTTAAAATTAATCCTGTCAGCCTTTGTAAGGTTTCTAATATATACACACTGCCTTTGTTCTTGTTTTGTTTTGTTTTTAAACAGACGGTAGTTGATTCAGTGTAATTAAAAATGCCTAAGCCAGAATTTCTATCCCCAGAAGGGAGATAGTTTATCGGATATGAACTATTATAGTCCTAAAATGAGGTATATCAAGAACAGGTGGACTATTTTATCTTTTATTCATTCTAATGGATTTTTAGTCCCAAGAAATGTGTAATATACATTTAGGGATGTATAAGTATAATAATAATGGTGATAAGAGCTAATAATTACTGAGCATGGGATATTCCAGACATTGTATTAACATGGATTTTCTCTTTCAATTCTTCTATCAAGTCTGTGAGTTAGGCTCCTTATTATGATTTTATAAATGAGGAAATTAAGGCTTAGGAAGTGTAAATAAGAGGCACAGAGTGATGATGTTATTAGTCTAATCCCACATGAGGGGCTCCTGACTCTTCTCATAACCAGTAACCTCTACCAGCATGTCCCACAGTGTTCCCCATTTTGTTTTGAGATATGATAGCCTTTTGTACTTACAATTAAGGAAACATCTGTCCTTTCGAGAGTTCACTCTACTTCAAATTAATGAGCATAGACTAGGAAGACACTGGTCAAGCAGAACTGCTGTCAAATTATCTCAGGTTCCCCATTATTATCCTCTACCTAAAATGTACCTTATTAATACATTGAAACTATCACTATTTCTATTTCTAGTACATTTTATCACTATCACTAGTAAAGGGAATCATCAGTGCAGTTTCCTGCTCATGACCTATCAGATAATATCTTCCCAAATCAAGAGAGATGATAAAGTTACTTTTAAACTATCCTAAGTTGCCCAGTGGACATAATCATACACACACATGCACACACACAAATTATTTGAATGGTTTCATAGGATGATCACACAGTTGATGTCTAAGTGTTTGGGAGGTAATTTAGCTTACTTTAGTGGCTTCTCTTATTATTATTATTATATAATAAAATATATATAATTTTTTACAGAGAGAGAGAGCAGGGTGATGAGGTGTAGAGGGAGACGGAGAGAGATCTTAAGCAGGTTTCACACTCAGCCCAGAGCCCAAACATGCTCTGAAAACACCACCAACATGCCCCAGTGGCCTCCCTGTTTTAACTCTTTTCTCTGCTTATCCAGACATATCAAATATATACCAAACATAACAGGTAACAATGCTGGGTTGTCTAAAATTTAAGAAATGCTAGAGAAAGAAATATGATACATGAATTTCTTCTGGTATCTTTGTTTCATTTTCCATTAAAGTGTTTGTGATACATATTTCCTGGTGAATCTTAAAAGAAAATGATCCAAACTTAGTGTTTTAAGTAATAGCTTCCTATTTCTGCATTTAATCTCACTTTAAAGGCACCTGGGTGGCTCAGTTGGTTAAGCGGCTGCCTTCGGCTCAGGTCTTGATCCTGGAGACCCAGGACTGAGTTCAGCAACAGGCTGCCTGCCAGCAGGAAGTCTGCTTCTCCCTCCGACTTTCCCCCTCTCATGCTCTCTTTCTCTCAAGTAAATAAATTTAAAAAATCTTAAGAAAAGGGGCGCCTGGGTGGCTCAGTTGGTTGAGCAACTGCCTTTGGCTCAGGTCATGATCCCGGAGACCAGGGATCAATCCCCACATCTGGCTGCCTGCTCGGCGGGAAGCCTGCTTCTCCCTCTCTCACTCCCCCTGCTTGTGTTGCCTCTCCCGCTGTGTTTCTCTCTGTCAAATAGATAAAATCTTCAAAAAAAAAAATCTTAAAAAAAAAAAGAAAGAAATTTCACTTTAAGAAGGTTTTTATCTGTAAAAAGTATATGAGACATAAACACTCATCAATTAAGCGCTCAGGACTAGGACAGAAGAATTTTTAAAAAGTTAAAGGTCAGCTTCAAGTAAACAGTACACATTCAGGTTTTGTCATGCTTTTCCCACATGCATATTTCTCTTCAAGAAAAACACTCAGAATCTAAATTTAATGGGCAGACTTGAATTAGCTTTTACAAAAATATATTGCTTAAGTCAAACTTTCAATTCATTTATCTTTTAACAATTTAAAGTGGAGTTTAATATAACTTCATTTGAAGCCAATTTGTTTACTTTTTGAATTACTACTTTACAGTTGCCAGCTATTAACTCACCTACAGAAAATATTTTCTCTTATATTTTGAAATTTGACATTGGTATTTTATTTCTACTTATGCATAGACTTGTAGTGGAACTCTCAAATACATGTAATAATTGAGTGTCTAAAAATAATAAACTGAACATTTGAAGTATTAATATATACTGATTCTATATGTACATTAATATTAATATTTAGATAATTACTCTTCAGCACTACAGCTTAATAGATTTTATCAAGTCTATGATCACAAACCATGCCTCTATATATTTTGTGATACTCACCACAAGCTAGTATATGAGTAGCATATCTTCATGTACTGAATCAAAATTATAATCTTAACATTTTATATTAATCTATGAATTTAGACCACAGGAGTATATTAGTAGTAAGTTCTACAAATTGAAGTAAGAGTTAAAATGAATTTTTAAAAGCAAATCATCTGTCTGAATACCTTATATCTTATACAAGGTGGCAAAATTGTCTAAACTATATTCAACGATAAATTTATATTTATGCCTAGACTCCTATTATGTAATATTATTGAAAATATCTGTAATCAGGCTATGCAATAGCACAAAATGACAAAAAGGCCTGGTGATAACAGTTAACTAGGGAAGAATGACCTGTAGTATACAATGCTTATTTTATCAAAATTAGAGTTTCTAATTCTGAAGTCAAACCAATGAAAATATGAAACTTCATTCTAGATGTTAGGTTGGGCTGACCAATTGGTGTTTCTAAGGATCGTCTTCTAAACCTACATGGAAATAAAAACTGAGATTCCCAATTATATAAAGATACAAAGTTAAGAGCGCCTAGGTGCCTCAGTGGGTTAAAGCCTCTGCCTTCAGCTCAGGTCATGATCTCAGGGTCCTGGATTGAGGGCCATATTGGGCTCTCTACTCAGAGGGGAGCCTGTTCCCTCTGTTCTCGCTGCCTGCCTCTCTGCCTACTTGTGATCTCTCTGTCAAATAAATAAATAAAATATTTTTTAAAAAGAAAGATACAGAGTTAAAAAAAAGAAGAGTTTAAATCTAAGCCAATGGTGTACTTGAGTGGCTCAGTGGGTTAAGCCTCTGCCTTCAGCTCAGGTCATGATCTCAGGGTGCTGGGATCCAGGCCTGCCTAAGTCAGGCTTTCTGCTCAGCAGGGAGCCGGTTTCCTCTGTGCTCTCCGCCTGCCTCTCTGCCTCTCTTTGCCAAATAAATAAATAAAATCTTAAAAAAAAAAAACACTAAACCAATGGGAGCAGCATATTTGTGTGTGTGTGTGTGTATATATAGATATATACACACAATATAGTATATACTATGTATGGAGAAGAAAATGAGCAACAAAATAAAGAAAAATTTAAAAGACTAATATGGATAAAAATTAATTTATGGTAACAGAAAATAAAATGCAAAAAGAAAGGTGAATAAAAATAAAAGCTAGTTTCTTAAAAAGAATATGTTTGTGACCCCCACCCCCCAAAAATAGAGAAAGATATATAGCATTAGGGTAATATAAGGGAGCATGAACATATATATGGAAATTAATAATTTTATAAGATGTCACATGAAAATAAATGGCAAAAGATGAAATTAAGAGATAATAGATTATTTAAAAATTTAGTCCAAAATGTTGACCTCTAGAATTCAGGAAACCTAAGCAGAGAAAAACACATAAAAAGAACTGGAAATTAATAAAAGTTAACTATTTAAAACAGTTTCTGGTTCACATATTCCACAGATGAGTTTCATCAGAATTTGTAAGAAAAAATTATTAGAAATACAGATAACATGAAAGAATAAAAAAAGAATAAGAAAAAGCTATCAACTATACCCTGAGCCCCACCCCCAATTTTTATATTACAAATTCATAAACAACCACCATATAAATATTTAGAAGTAAATTCTAATTTTTAAATAAGTCTATCAATATAATTTGTTAATTCTATAAAATCATAATGACTTGTTCTCAACATCTTCACAATAGAATACAAAAAAAAAATCACATTTTCTTTTGGTTTTTGGCTCTCTTTGTTGTTGTTGTTGTTGTTGTTGTTGTTGCTATTCAATAAAGTGCCTGCTCTAAGTAAAGGAAATTATAAACATACCCTTAAAGGGTCAGTAAATGGTAAAAATGGTACTAAGAATAGTGAATCATAACAAAATACAAAAATACAAAAAAGAAATCAGAATTGACCATCTAAGTT
This sequence comes from Spilogale gracilis, assembly GCA_004023965.1. Classification (NCBI taxonomy): domain Eukaryota; kingdom Metazoa; phylum Chordata; class Mammalia; order Carnivora; family Mephitidae; genus Spilogale; species Spilogale gracilis. Next base: position 90,781 of record PITA01005452.1, on the reverse strand, counting down.
TTATGAACTCTTTATTTTCTCTAAATTTCCCTAAAAAACCAAGAGTTCTAAATAATCTAACATCTGTTTTTATTTTTTGCTTTAAAGGAAAAAAATAAGCAAGCTACTATACAATCATTTACTTTCTAATTATAGTGGAAACTCCAGCTGGAACCTAAATTAGTTCATTATAGGGTTTCTAACCTGTCTGAGCCTGTCTGGTTGGCAGAATTATTGTGTGGGCCACCAGAGGTCTATTTGCCTAAGGGACCAAAAGTCTTCTGGGAAGAAATTCATTCTAAAGAAGATGGAGTCTACGGGTTTGGAGGAAGGTAAGGTTTTCAGTGCTCACTATAGACTATAATTCCTTAGGCTCTGTCCAGCAGAGGCCCCACAGAATCTCTTCTCTGAGCTAGAAACATAGATGCTACAAGTCATACCTATAGTAGGACTTGGACAAAAATGTCTAGAATGCACTGAAGAAAAAGGCATCATGAATTAGAGTCATAGAGCTTACTAAGATCATGGTTAAAAGAGTCTCTCCTTCCATTAGAGAGGCTAGCCTGATATGGACAGTAGCAATAATGGAGAAATGTCTTTGAGGTTGATCAGCTGAGCCACTGTATCTGTTATATCTTTGCCATGAGAGCAGCAACACAGGAAATTAGTAACTGTCTTGCAGTAACAGATATAAAGATATTCCTACACTTTTCCGAGAATCCCAGGGGTTGACTTAGAAGAGGAGTGGGCAACTAGAGGTTGTTAGACAGCAACTGTTACAAAGTTACAGAAAAGTTCTGCCTGTTCTTTCACAGAACAGTATTTGTCAAGAACCTGTTAGGGCATCAGCACAGTTGCTAGGCACCAGCCAAGCTACACCACTGAGCACAATACCCAGGTGACTAGTTTTATCCCCAGCCTCACACAGCCTAGGAAACCTGAGTTGCAAAAATTTTGAATGCTGAAGACAGAATGTTTAGTATTTTGTTCTCCAGGTCAATTTTATATATGTTTCTTAAACATCCACTATGTGAAAAGTTACAACACTGTGTATCTCAGGCTGGGTTTCCTTGAATAGCCTGAGGCACTTTAGCATTTAGGATGTTTATTAAGGAGTGCTTTTGGGATCAACAGCTGTGAAAATGGAGGGAGAGATACAGGATTAAGAAGTGGGAGATATTGGAGCACTTGGGTGGCTCAGTGGGTTAAGCATCTTGATTTCGGTTCAGGTCATGATCTCCAGGTTGTGAGACTGAACCCCAAATTCAGCTCTGCACTGGGCATGAAGCCTGCTTAAGATTCTCTCTTTCCCTCTACTGCTCTCCTCCTCACTCACAAGTTCTTGCTTGCTATTAATAAATAAATAAATAATGAATGAATGAATGAGTGACTGAATGAATAAGAGAGAGATGAAACTGCAATATGGACCCAATGACAGCTTCAGCTAACCTGGTGGGAATCTCCAGAGTCAGAGGAGTACTTCAGAGTTTTTCTGAGCTGGGAAGGAAAGGCCAGACCTTTATATCCCACCTCTACTGCTTACAGACTATAGACAAACCCAGAAAAAGGGAGTGACCTTAGGCATGGGACTATCTACAACTAAAGCAGTTCCTGAAGAGAGAAAAATCTAGAGAACAAACTGGTGGTTATCAAGGGGGAAGTGGGTGGGGGAGGGGTGAACTAAGTGATGGGAATTAATGAGGACACTTGTGATGAGCACCAGGTGTTGTATGGAAGTGTTAAAACACTAAACTGTATACCTAAAATTAAGATTACACTCTACATTAATTAACCAGAATTTAAATAAAAAAATTAAAAATCTCTGCAGCTGGTACAAATCATCCTTTCAGTGGAAACCAAGTGCTGTTGGGCCCAGACTACCTGATCTGAAGACTGCCAAATTTAAAGTCACTTGATAAAAACAAATCAAGGTTCTCATACCAATAAATATTTAATAATTTTCCTGGCCAGATTCATTTTGGATAGCACTATTAGAGTTCCTACAACTTTCAAGAAAAGAGCACTAATGATAACCAAAAATTAACATTTTTAAAGCCTATGTATGCCAAACACTGACTTAGGGAATTAATCCATTTAACTCTTAAAATCACACAGGGACCTACATAATGTGTTCATTTGCATATCCCTGATCAAGAGAGTAAGGCACCAAAAAGGTCATACACCCAATACTAAAACATCTTTCAGTCCCTTGCTAGACCAGTGATGAACTTCATGGGGAATCCAAATATCAAAAAGACAAAATTTCCAACTTTGATATCCTGCATTCTAGTAAGACAAACAAAAATGTTACAAATCCAAAAGTGAAATACTAGATGAAGTGGGGTTGGCATAACATAGAGCTGGAATAAAAAAGAAGGAACCAAATAGGGTCAATGAAGAACACAGACAGCAATATGAATCAATACACATTCTTTATTTTGGCCAAATTGGTGGTATTTGAGACCCTAGGGTTCTGTTGACCTTCACAGTCTTCCTACCCTTCCCCCCACAAAAAATAGTCACATGAGTAGCACATAATCTCTGACTTAAATGCGGCTAAAAGCAGATTTTGATATAATTAAATTACATGGATTCTAACATGATGGTTTCTCAAGGGTATCCTTAAAGAAATTTATAACTTTCACTTTTCTACCTCTGTCATAAATTAGGAAAGTTTGTGAAATACAAATTAAGGAGTGATCATATTAAAATGGATTCATGAAGAATAAACCCAGTTTTGCATTTTACAGTACTCACTGTGAATCAGATAAACATCCAAATTTTGCAAGTTCTAGTCAGTCAATGCAAGCAGTCATTCAATCAGTCACTTGAACCAAGACAGACCTATAAGATTACTGCGTATCTAATAATCTAGGGTAATAATTAGTTTGTCTTCAGATAACCTTAACCCAATATTAATACCTACATTTGCACGCTACTTTCGTTTTCAAAAGTTCATTTCTATGCATAATCTTATGTAATATTAACTATAATATTAAATCAAAACTTTAGGGTACAAATTCCTTATAGCAATACAGAGATAAATTCTTTATATTAACACAAAGGAAGAAATGGCTACGATACTCAGTAGCTGATTCCAATTCTCATGCTCTTTTTATTAGGCAATTCAGAAGGGTCTTTGCCATCAATTATAAATCCATTAAAAAGAATCAAACATGTAATTAGAAACCTAATGTTGTGGTATTTTATGGATATGAAAAATTACATTTGAATTTGATTATAGGGTACTTAATCTGTATGGTTTAGCTGCATCAGTATACAAATTAAATATAAAAATAAAAAAAATACATCGGCCTAATACTGTAAAATTTCTTAATCATTACAGAGATAAATTATGAGTGATCCAACTGTGTTACTCCCCAAACTGTATTCAAATTTAGACTGAGGAGCAGATTAAATAAAACAATTCAATTTTATCAGCAGGCATGAGGTAAAATTCAGAGAAAAGCTGTAATTTTGCTTTGGTGATTACTGTAGGGAAGTAAAGTTAAATTATAACCGATCATTAATAAAATGTAGTGTTCAAGGGCCCATAAAAGGAAAATATTTGCACAGATGGACCAGCAAATGAAATTTATTAACATAAAGGGATAACAACTTGTTTCTTTGAAAAATTTCATTTAGGAGTCCAAAATTTAAGAGATCTGGATCTGAAAATTAGTTTTAAATGATAGACCATATAGAAGAAAGTGAAAAAATATCATTTCAAAATGGAATACTTATCTGAAGATTGGGATTTTCCCTTTTATAAAATGCAAACCCATTTAATTGACCTTTCAAATATTTTACTATTAAAGGTGTGTGCAGTTTTTTCTATTGCTTTTCCAGTAGCCTTGTGATTATCTTATAAGAGATGCACAGTGTGTAAGAAATCTCAGGTAAGCAAACTTGAACCCAAGACAGAGGCATCCATGTATACACAGAATTTCCTACCTTAGTAAATGAGCAGTAATACGGCAATTACCTAATGAGATACAAGAGGACAAGAAAAAATTACATATATATTGAACATGAGTTGATTACATTTGTTTCTATAACTTATCTCAAAAACTGTATCAGTACTTTTCTGGAATTCTAATGAGAGTTTCCAAATCATATTAAATTCTATTATTAGAATGTCTTTCCACTGAGACACATCAAACTGGTTAGTTTTTAGTGTTTTTATTTCATCAACTACATGTATACCTTCAGTCAGTGTAAAATAAATAAGCAAAAAAACCTCTCTCTTCATTTTTGTTGCTCATTAAACATCTGCTCATTAGCCACCTCCTGGTTAATGAATACTTAGAATCTAAATGACAACCCATTAGCAAAACTAGTTTTGTTTTCAAGCATATTTTTCTATTATTTGAATAGCCATTATTTAGAAAAAAAATTATTTAGCCAAAATTCATTTAATCATATCAAAGAAATCACTGAAGAATTACAAGCTTTGTCTTAAATACCCCAATAAAAATAGAAATTTCCTATTGCATTTTAAAGTATATAATCATTAGCATTTAAAGCAAATCTAACAAAACTATTAGTGATAGCTTCTCTAACTTGTACATATCAGTGATAACAAAACCTTTCTGAAAAAGTATATACACTGTTTCATAAAGCAGCTATACAAATACAGGTAGAGTATTTCAAATGGTGTTAAGGAAATTGTAGTATCTTTTAGCAGCAAATACTAACTCACTTCCTTTATACATTAGTTTTTTACTTTTTTTAAAGGATTTTTAAAACCAACTGAGCTGGAAACCCTATGCAGGACTCAATCCAGGGACTCCAAGATCATGACCTGAGTTGAAGGCAGTGGCTTAACCAACCCAGGCACCCCATAAATAAAATCGTTTTAAAAATTAAAAACAAAACCAAACCAGGGAATTTGCATTTTGGAAAACTCTTTAAAAATTACGTGTAACAACAATAAAAATGTTAACTTTCTACCATTTGTTTAAAATTAAAATAGACTTGAAATACAAAAAGATAAGTAACATTTTCCTTACTGTTCAGGAGCTCAGAGTCTCCTGTAGAAGACAGACATACAAACTAGTATCATGAGATATAGCTTTACTGATGCAGAAAACAACAGGTAACATCTATTGAGATCTGATTTATTCATTGCCACTAACATTTACTTCTACCTACTATAAGACAAGTCTTGCATATTGACTTTGATTTATATTAAACCAGTTAATATCCATAGTAGTTCCATACAGAAGTATTACTATATTCTTTTTCAGAAAAGGAAACACTGATTCTTTGGCATTTATATTTCACTTTTGTCTGTGCTTTAAAGGCATACAACTTTTAAGAGGAGATTGAAGTGGCATCCACAGTGGGATGGAGTGGGCTTGGATTTCAACACTATGGTCATCATCGTAAGCTTAGGGATCTTAAATGTAATACAGAAATACCAGATAAACCAGCAGAGTAATAGGAAACATCTATTACAAGCCCTGCTTTTCTGTTGCTATTCAAGCTATTACACAGCCTTGAAAAGAAAGATCAGCTCCTTCCAGCATAAATCTGCAACAAGATTATATTTTTTAAGATTGTAGCAGCTATAAAATATACCCTTAGGACATACAGACTAAAATTCATATTTTAGTAGGTAAAATGTACTAATATATTTTGCAGTGAAATTTCACATTAATAAGCACATTCTTTTCTCTTTCTCTCTCTCTTTCTCTCTCACACACACACAGACACACACACACACACACTCATGCATGCAGTCTTTAAATATAGTATTTGGAAAAAACATTCTTTCTACAGCTAAAATAGTTAAAATTATCAATTAATTCAAAATACTTAATTAGCATGTTACAGTAAAGCCTGTTGTTAAGTTCCATTACTTGTGGTTTTGTGTTGTTTCTATCTTTTCAAAGACCAATATGCATATTTTACCTTTTAAATTAAAACACAATTTGACAGCATCACCCTAACAAGATAAATTACTAACATTGTATATAATACATTTCTTTATGAATACTTTTTTCTACTAAAACAAAATCTACTTATAAGGAGTCAGAAATGTACCATCCAACTTATCTATATTATCTCACTTAATTCTCAAAATAATGCCATGGGACAAATATTATAATCATTCCTATTTTACAGAAGATCAAATTACTCATTCTAGATTCTACCATGTGTCACTGGACTTCTGTATTAGTTATACTGAGTCCAGAGTTCTGTTTTTTGCCTTGTTTTGTTTTGCTTTGCTTCTTAAAGAGGGAATGGGAAGAGAGGGGGAGTGGGAGACAGACTCTTAGGCAGGCTCCACACTCACTACGAGAACCTGAGTCCAAATCAAGAGTCAGATACTTAAATGACTGAGCCACCCAGTCCCCTGAGCCCTGGCCTTTAACCACTGAACTATAGTTCCCATATAAATCCAATTTCTGTGTTTGTGATATTCATGGACTTTAATTTAGCCATTTATAGAGGGCATGAGACAGGGAAAGGAATAATCAGTTTCCTTAAATCAGACTGTGGCTTCATATACAACTGTTTACCTGGGTATAGTTCAAATTCATAAGTTGGTTACCATTTGACACGTTTGTAAACAAGGAAGCCAGTCGGCTGAGGTGGTTGTAAAGCCTTTGGTAGCCCGGTAAACCAGAGTCAATGAACTTAAATGCCAGGAAAATAAAAAGTAAGAACATCCAGTCACAGTCAACCAGGCTTTCCCAAATAAGGGACCTGCTCAAAACTACAGCCAGCCAAACGCTGTCCTTGCTTCGTTTCCACATCTCTACAAAAACCTCTCCCTTAGCTCTCATTAGTAGGATCCTCCTAACCCACTTTCAGTCTGGTGCTACCCGATTTGAATCAACATATGCTCTGACTCTGGAAAATTTTAATGTGCCTCAGTTTACCTCTTAACAGAAAGAACGCCTGTCATTTCTTGGTATAATGATTTCACAAACAATTGTGGGTAAGGTATGTTGATGGCAGATGTTACAATAAAATTGCTGATATTGACATTTGGATTTTAGGCATTTTATTTTGTTTCTCTTGTCTTTTTATAAAGCTTTCAAAGAGACAAAATGTAGTAATGCACTCTCTAAGAAAATTAAGTTTGTTGTTATTTAAACCTATTGCTCAAGGACAGCTCTTGCAGAAAATAAGATCTCTATAAAGCTTGCATTCCATTTACCTAGCCAACTCAATTCCTCATTATTTAGAACCCAGCTGATTTCTGGTGTCTAATATCAACCTGTATCACAGCTATTATATGAGATGAAGGGTCTGAAGGGAATAATTCACACTTCATTTTGGAGTTGGCAACATTCCTCATTTATAGGTAAAAAATTTCAGCTCAGATAATTTAAGATACATGAAAAGATGAGTCCCTGAGACTTTTGCATATTAACACTTCTAAATTTAGAAAGATAAACCTTACTTCCCTGCTAATTCCTAGAAATATCAAATGCTTACCCCACAAGACAAGGAGAGCTTTATGTCTATTTACCCCTCTCCACAATAGTTGAATTGAACAATCTCTAGATACTTTACAAATTTTAGATTCTTAATCTGTTTAAACAGCATAATCTTTGCCTTTGTATATGAGTTACTGTTTAAGAAAAATGTGTAAATATCTTCAAGTGTTCCACTGTGCTTAAAATTAATGAAGGTTGACACAATCATTTAACCTGTTACAAATCAATAATTCTGTCCAATTTCTCCATACTACGCACAAGGTAAGCCTCTACTCAACAGTGAGCTCACATTTAGACATACCACATTTAAAAACTTCCCCTAGTCAATCATCCCAACGACTAACCACAAAGTCAAACAACTTCTGAACAATCATTGTTTTCCCTCTACCAGCTTAAATGTTTGAGGGTACATATATATACATGCATGCTATCTAATGTCCTTTGAAGTTTTTTTTTTTCCTTTTTTAAGATTTTATTTATTTGACAGAAAGAGACACAGCAAGAGAGGGAACACAAGCAGGGAGAGTGGGAGAGGGACAAGTAGGCTTCCCACTGTGCAGGGAGCCAGATGCGGGGCTCGATCTAAGGACTCCTGGATCATGACCTGAACCAAAGGCAGACGCTTAAGGACTGAGCCACCCAGGGCCCCTGTCCTTTGAAGTCTTTCCCAGCGTCCAAGTCAAGTTCACGTACATATAATTTGCTGTATCTACTTTGTGAAAAACTCAAAAAGTTCACTTCTTCATAGCAACTTTCACTACATCTAAAGACTGCAGAATAAAAACTCTCACTTAGGTTCAGGTATCATTCTGTGATACGTATCTATTGGAATAAGGAAAATGAAAAACACTTAGGGTAATTGTTTTCTTAAAGACTACTCATCTCACTCTACTGTCAGTGCTCCTGAACTGGAAATCTGAAAATCATTCTTAAAGAATTAAAAAAGAATTGTGTATCTACTTTCTATCATTAGCTAACCATACAGTTGTTTTATTTAAAGCCATCTATTTACATAATTAGTGAGTGACAGCATCTTTCTACATCACAACACAGCTTCATCAAGAGACTTTTTATTGTTGTTAACATTTTCCAAAAGCCTCACCTTATTTTTGGCTGTAGTGATTTTGTAATATTCTTTTTAAAAAATGTTTTATTTATTTATTTAACAGAGAGAGAAAGCAAGAAAGGCAACACAAGAAGGGAGAGTGGGAGAGGGAGAAGCAGGCTTCCTATTGAGCAGGGAGCCCAGTGCCAGACTCAATCCCAGGACCCTGGGACCATGACCTGTGCGCACTGCAGGCACTTAATGACTGAGCCACCTAGGCACCCTGTAATATTCTTATAGAAAGGGAATGTTGTTTTGTATCCATGGCTTCTGTTACTGTTACAGCCCTTTGTAAATATGCACCTATCAGAAAACCCTTTTTCAGTTGATAGTTCTGTTTTTTTTAATCTTTATTAATTACATTAATTTTTGTGAATACTTATTGGAGAATATGACACTATTTATATACAGAAGTTTCTCATTGGTTTATTGCAAAAAACAATACATTAAAATTGCAAAAGCAATTTTTTTGTAGGTAACGGTACATTGAGAGAGACAGAGACAGAAAATGAATTAATTGGACGCTAGAACAGGACAAGTCAGTTGTATAATTTGAAGCAAGCAAATTAAACACCTTCTCTTGGCCAGAGTGTAGTAGGTCCTCAATAATGAAAAGGCATCAGTATCTTCAACAGGAAAAGGAAGACTCATAAGGTATCCTGTAGAGCTCCACCCACCGTCTCAACGCTTTCTAAAATTCTGTTAACTCCATAAAACTGCACTCGGCTGGCAGCTGTTAGCTTGGTAAAGGGAGTAAATAACTTTGTGGCGTGACAAGAATTAAAATGGAGGGCTCTAGAGAGAATTACGACACGCTCTCTGAGGTTGCCCTTAACAGTAAGGCAATGTGTAGCCTCCTTACCGGTGTAAAATATCTACAGCTACTCATCACAGACTCCCCTCTCTGGGAAGCTGTCAGAATAAAAAACACTCCTAACTGTTTTGAAATATAATAACTCTAGTTAATATGCTTCCCTGATCTGACAAGCACTGATTTATGATGTTAACTGAGTATTAGATATCAACAAGCAATCCTAACATTTAGTGCTGCACTTGAGAGAGAATACCATAAGTGACCCTCTGGCAACTTGAGTGATTTGCATACGTCCAAGGCAGAAAGTTACAGAGTGGCTGGGAAAATATTCTCATTTTAATTTTTAATATGTTCACACGTCAAAAACCAAAATGATTATTAAAATATTAATTTAACATATGCATACATTTTAATATAACCCCAAGTTTTTCCTCGAGTTACATTATTTGTATACAAGATTTCCTGTTCTCTCTATTTTTTTCCTTTGAAGATTTTATTTATTTACTTATTTGAGAAAGAGAGAGAGAGAGAGAGAGAGAGAGAGTGAGAGAGAGAGAGATAGTGACAGAGATAACAAGAGAGGAGAGAGCACAGTGGGGAGGAGAGGGAGAAACAGGCTCCCAGGACCCCGGGATCACAACCAGAGCCAAAGGCAGACATTTAACTGCCTGAGCCAACCAGGTGCCCTTTCCTGTTCCTTCTAAAAAAGATGTACCTTACTAAACCACTATTGTTGAAGAACTAATTTTTATTAATGTACCTGGTTACATCTGCTTTCTTAATTAAAGGAACTGTCAGAAACTGTAAAAGAAGAAATGTGGGACACATGAATGGCATAAACAAACTTCATAGCATAGTGATTAAGTCTTAGTTTCTCTGACCAAGAAATATATCCACTGGTAGTGTGGTTGGAAAGGTGAGTGGTCTGGTTAGCATTCTAAGATGATAAGTACTGAAAGAATGTCTTCCAGGAGAAGAAAAGAGGTTCTGCTTTGTCAGTGTTCCCTGTGCGGAGCCATCCTAATTGAAACCTACCTAGCATGAAGACTACTTATGCATTCATTCTACAGACAAAGTGGAATTAAACAAATCAGTAAATTTCAGAAGTGACAGTAGAAGATCGGGATTTGGATTCTCTCGGCAAGGAGAAATTTATACTTTTTATTTCTTTCAGAGAATAAAATCATTTAAAATATCAAATTAATCCATGGGCTTCCTTTCATGTACAAAAATTTCAGCTGAAACAATTTCCGTAGATCTGTATATATTCTTCTTAGGGGAAAATGACTAAATGGTTCTTAGCATGTCGATTGATCTGCGTCTTAATCTCTGTATTCTCAATAAAAATCCATCTTGCCAGCCACTAAAACAAATTCAGATTTGGATCATGCCAATTGGTAATTTAACAGTAGCACCAGGAAAAATCTTAAAACAATTGTGAAAAATTGTGAACAGAAACAACTCAAAGTAAACCATGAATTAAGGCTAAAAAACAGGAGAGACCATCTTTAACAACCTTTCCTCCCAATTTCACAATCTCATGAGCAGATAAAGCAGAATAAGTTAGGGGCATCTGGGTGGCTCAGTTGGTTAAGCGACTGCCTTCCGCTCAGGTCATGATCCCGGAGTCCCGGGATCGAGTCCTGCATCAGGCTCCCTGCTCCGCAGGAAGCCTGCTTCTCCCTCTCTCGCTCTCCCAGCTTGTGTTCCCTCTCTAGCTGTGTTTCTCTCTGTCAAATAAATAAATAAAATCTTAAAAAAAAAAAGAAAGCAGAATGTTATAAAATATCTCAAGACAAATGATATTATCTGCATTAATATGTCTTTAAAACGGGCATTCTGCTTTTCAAATAGAGGTCTGTTAGCACAAGATCGAAATTATCAGAAAATTGAATCATTCTACTACATAGTTTCCAATTTTAATCAAGTAAACATAAAGTGCCAACTTAAAGTATATGGTATATACTTTATAGAACTATCTGTCTTAGTGAAAAGAAGGGCCATATGTATCCCAATGTTCATGGCAGCAATGGCCACAATCACCAAAGTGTGGAAAGAGCTAAGATGCCCTTCAGCAGACAATGGATAAAGAAGATGTGGTCCATATATACAATGGACTATTACACCTCCATCAGAAAGGATGAATACCCAACTTTTGTAGCAACATGGACGGGACTGGACGAGATTATGCTGAGTGAAATAAGCCAAGCAGAGAAAATCAAGTATCATATGGTTTCTCACTTACTTGTGGAGCATAAGGAGTAACATAGAGGACAGTAGGAGAAGGAAAGGAAATGTGAACTGGGGTAAATCAGAGAGGGAGATGAAACATGAGAGACTTTGGATGCTGAGAAACAAACTGAGGGTTTTGGAGGGGAGGAGGTGGGGGATGAGGGAGCCTGGTGGTGGGTATTGAGGGCACGTTTTGCATGGAGCCCTGGGTGTGGAGCATGAACAATTAATCTTGGAACACCGGAAAAATAAAATAAATTATTTTAAAAAAGAAGAAAAAGAAGAAGAAGAACTAGAGGCACTAGGGTGGCTCAGTTGGTTTAGCCATTGCCTTCAGCTCAGGTCGTGATCCTGGAGTCCCGGGATCCAGTCCAACATTGGGCTCCCAGCTCCACAAGGAGTCTTGCTTCTCCCTCTGACCTTCTCCCCTCTCATGTTCTCTCTTACTCTCTCTCCCTCAATAAATAAATAAAATGTTTTTTTAAAAAGAAAGAAATCGAGACCCAAAGAAATGACAAAGACAGAAAATGTTGTTGTTGTTGTTAAAAACAAAATAAAACACTATCTGTTTAAATGAATCAGTTTATTCAAATCAAATTCTTCTCCAACCACCCTACTTTTAGATTAGAATTTCTAATTGACAAAATCTTAACTCGAGTAATATCTCCATAACTTTCTCTTACACTTTCATTTTTGGAAATCATGAAGCCTTAGCAATTAGTACTAGGCTGCAAACAGCAAATTAGTGTTTTTTTCTGTAGTATCTTAATGGACATTTAGCCTAATACAGAGTCTGTAAATACCAATAAATCCCTTACATTTCTTTTCTTCTTCTTTTTTTTTTTTTTAAGATTTTATTTATTTGACAGAGAGAAACACAGCCAGAGAGGGAACACAAGCAGGGGGACTGAGAGAGGGAGAAGCAGGCTTCCTGCCAAGCAGGGAGCCCGATGTGGGACTCGATCCCGGGTCTCCAGGATCATGACCTGAGCCGAAGGCAGTCGCTTAACCAACTGAGCCACCCAGGCGCCCCTCACATTTCTTATTATTTAAGAAATATATGGAACAAAAACAACTTGAAGTGAACAATCAGTTATAAATCATTCAACTTCACTCTCTCATTTTGAAGAGTTTAAATATCATCCTTAAAATCATTTGCCTGCTTGGAAATTTTTAACTGGTTTAGTAGCTTTTAGGAGAATATGAACCTACAACGTAACAAGAAGGCATGGACTACTACTGAAAAGTATGTTCTATGATCACTATCATTCTACATGTAACAAAGACATGAACATTTTTTTTCTGACACCATGATCTTAGCTATGCTCACTTAACACTTTATCATCTCATGTGCCTAAACATAATGCGGTGTACATTATGAATTTTGTATTAAAAAAAGCAAAGAAACTAACAAATGTGTTGTTAGGAATTAGAGTTACTACCAGAAACAAAATGGAATAGCAGTTTGCCAAGGTGTGTGGATACATTTCTAAATATATTTTATGAAAAAGAAATTCAGGTCACAATACATTACTGATGAGTTTGTTCCTAGCTACCAATAACCACTAATTTACCTCATGAAATAAGTTAATAACTGTGTCTCTGACTATTCTATTGTTTGAGTAAATTAGTACTTGACTACTTCAGTGAAATAACATTCTGTTATAGTTTCATAATGCACTGTAATTATACTCCTCCAAAAAAAAAAAAAAAAAACCTAAAACTAAGAGCTAATCCATATTTTAGAACTAAAGCAAAATACAGAATGTGGATGTGAAATACTGAGAGGTTTATTTTGATTTGCTACAGTCGACACATATTTTTCTATTCAAACTGAGGTACTATAGACATTAGGATTATTTGCTGATGGTATTTCTACTAATTACAATAACACTTTCTAGTGTTAATACGTAGTCATTCTATAATCCACGGAGCAATGCCAGTGGTTTTCTGGAAGAAGGAATCATAGAGATGTAGCAGCCTACATGACAAAGGAAATCTCATAGAAAACTTTGACTTTAAAATAGCCATTTTATATATCATGCTTAAGTAAACATAACTTGTAATATAATTTCCTTACTAAATAATAAATGAAAATATTTTAACTGCTGTAGCTTTATTTATATTTCCATAATCACTGGCTATGATGTGTTGCCACTAGGTGGAAATCACTTCCTAAAGAAAATTATCTGTAGAGTAATACAGAAAAAAACTAATTTTTTAGAATAAACTAACTCAGAAGGGCCAAAAACAGCTAGATATTTTCATAAATGAGTATGTTCACTATTACACTGACTTCGCATCAAAGAGAGTATTGGACCAAACTTTTATCTTTGCTCAGTTTAAAAATATCTAATCAGTATTGAAATTCAGCAAACTACATTTACTTTATGTCCCTCCACTATGAAGCATACCTATATTAAAATCTCTGTATGAATATTACAGAAACACAAAATCTACTGAAACCATACAAAAACTATAGGATGACAGCCAACATGTACTTTACAAATAAAGAATAAAATTGTGTGTGTGTGTACGTGTTTGTGAGAGAGAGAGAGTCAGAGGGAGAAAGAGAGGGTGACAGATGGAGAATATATTTAGTAAAAAGCATGCTAATACATACTGAGGTAAAACTTATCAGTTAACTTAGCAAAAGCTTATTTGGGACCATTAAATATGATTCTAGTTTACCTGCCAATTCCACTGACCAGCACTGCTTGTATATTAAAGGTCTACTTAAGAGTTTCATATGATGCAGATTTCCTCCACGAAAATCAGGAAGATTTAGATCACAACAAAGACTAACTCTTGCCAATTACTGTATTACACAAATGAAACTGAATGTCATAAAATCAGAAACCTAAGGGCTCATTAAGTTCTTTTAGAATTTGGGAAGTGGTTGGACCCGGAGTGAGAGTCCAGTGAACAAGAGAGCAGATGAGGCTCTATTACCAATTAGCTGTGTGATTCTGGGGAATTTACTGAAACTCACCCCGTCCCAGGATAGCATTTTCTTTATTAGGATTAATATCCTGTCTAGTCATTAAAAATCATTACAGCATATTATAAAACAACTCAATATAAAATGGCAAATAAAAAATTAAAAATGACTAAAACAATAAATGGTAAAACTAATAATGCATGTTATTTGTTGCACTTCAAGAGAGGTAATAGGTATGTGTTGATAATTAATTAATGTATTGCCATTAATTATCAATTAAAATCATTGTGATGAGTTTCTTGTCAAACAATTTATATAGCTTTTGAAGTCTACTGTATCTTTTTATTTTTGCATTATTTTAAACAACATTGGTTGCTGAATTCAAATGTGTTAACATTTCTCTGACTCATCAATTAATACTGAATAATCTCTTTTAAGCTCTTTACAGAGAGGACTATTATGTTCTTCAACTGATCTCCTTTAACATCATGCATTCTAAAATATACTTGTGGTCAGAAAAAAATGATCCTCAAAGATGTCCTCATCCTAACCTCCAGGATCTGTGAATGCTGCCTTATATGGCGAAAGAGAATTCACAGAAATAATTAAACATCTTGAGATGGGGAGATCATCTTGAGTTCTCTATATGGACTCACAATAATAGCAAGGGCCTTATTTAAAAAAAAAAAAAAAAAGGAGGGGGCAGATTGGTGATTCAGATGAAGATACAATGACAGAGAGACAAAAGGAAAGGGAGAAATGTGAACATTCTATACCACTGGCTTTGAAGATGGCCAAGGGGCCATGAGCCAAGGAACTGCAGATGGCCCTTAGGAGCTGTGAAAGGAAAGGACACAGATTCTCACTAAGAGCCTCAAGAAAGAACACAGACCTGCCAACACCTGGATTTTAGTCCAGTGAGATTCTGACCTCTGAAACAGTGAGATAATAAATCTGTATTACTTAGTAACAGACACATGAGAAAATGTTCAACGTTATTCATTATCAGGGAAATACAAATCAAAACCCCAGTGAGATATCACCTCACACAGGTCAGAATGGCAACATTAACAACTCAGAAAACAATAGATGTTAGCAAGGGTGTGGAGAGAGGGGAGCCTTCTGGCACTATTGATGGCCATGCAAACTGGTGCAGCCACTCTGGGAAACAGTATGGAGGTTCCTCAAATTGATAAAAATAGAACTACCCTACTATCCAGCAGTTGCACTACTAGGTATTTACCCAAAGGATGCAAACATAGTGATTTGAAAGGCATGTGCACCCTGGTATTCATAGCAGCCATGTCCACAACAGTCAAAATATGGAAAGGGTCCAGATGTCCATCAACAGATGAATGGATAAAGATGATGTATGGTATGTACACACACACACACACACACACACACACACACACACACACATATTACTCAGCCATCAAAAAGAATGAAATCTTGCGATTTGCAACAACCTGGATGGTACTAGAGGGTATTATGCTAAGCAAAAAAAGTCAGAGAAAGACAAATACCACATGATTTCATTCATATGTGGAATTTAAGAAACAGAACTAGATGAACATAGGGGCAGGAAAGGAAAAATATAATGAGAGAAACAGAGGGAGGCAAACCATAGGAGACTCTTAACCACAGGGAAGAGACTGAGGGTTGCTGGAGGGGAGGGGGGTGCAGGGATGGGTTAATTGAGTGAAGGACATTAAGGAGGGCACATGATGTAATGAGCACTGGGTGTTACACGCAAATGATGAATCACTAAATTCTACCTCTGAAACTAATAATACAGTATATGTTAACTAAATTGAATTTATTTTTTTTTAAAAAGTCTGTATTGCTTAGGTCACTAACTCTGTGGTAATCTTACATCAGTGAAAGGAAAATAACATCATGAAGTCAAAGACATGGCTTTTGAAGTTAGGCTACCTTATCTTGAAATTTAGAAAAGTCACTTAAAACTTCTAAGCACTGTTTTCATGTTCTGAAAATGGCTCAGTATTAGTAGTAACCTTATAAGTTTATGTTTAGTCTCAAGAAAATTATATATATCTAATGCTTACTACCATGTCTAGATAGTTAATGCTCAAAAAAATAACTATATTTTTACAGACCTTTGCCCAAATGTTCAATATCACTTCTTCCCTTCCATCATCATGAAGGTAGTAACAAATGAGAGTTGAAGCTGTAGCCAGAGGTACTAGAGGTTATCTAGAGTCATATGAACAAGAATGTTGAAAGAAGACTGGACAATCACAGTTTTTACATTCCCAATTCTTCCCTTATTATTTGTACAACCTTGGAAAAGTTATGTGCCTTTTCTGAGACTTAGTTTCTTAATTGGGGGTTTATATAAAATGAATATTCCCCAAAAAGTGGCTACTAGGATTCATTCAAAGTGTCTGACAGAAACTAGGATATAGTAGTTGTATCACTTAATGTGAATTTTCTTACCTTCCGTTCCTACTCAGCACTAATGATGTGAATACCCCCAAAGAGTGGAACAAAAATAAAGTAGATTTATATAGATGAAGATATGGAAGCCCAGAGAAATTAAGTCAATTTAGATGTGAACCCAGGAATTTTGTCTTGAAACCAAGTGTTATTTTTTCACAAAGTCACAATTGACTAGAATATTAACTAGTCATTGAAAGAATTAAAGCAAATCAGGTAACATTGTTCTTCAATGTTGCTGACTTTGACCTCCAGCTAAAAAGCAGTGAGTTCTAGCTACTATAATACCATGCATAATTATGTAATACAATTTTAACAGATAATTTTTATTAAATTCCACCATTTTTACATGAAATTTATTGAACATTCAGATTAAAAGCATAGAACAATTTTAAAAAGGAAATGTGATACCAACCAAACTTTTAGTCTATGAAGGTAATTATTTGTTTTCTAATTCTGAAAGCTAATTTTATGGTTAAATATGTGTTAGATACAAATCCACTGTCCTGGGGCAAATCCACTGTCCTGGGGTCTCTTGCCCCTACGTTGGTTTTGAGCTGACAACCTCAAAAGTTAATCGCAGACATAGATTTGGCAGTCATCCCAGCACAGAAAAAAAGGATGTATGGATTAAAACCACTTTGCATTCTAGTCACAAACAGCACCCTAGCAACATGACAACTAAGAATTTTACATCAGAAAGAATCTATTGTTCTCTGCTTACATTAAATGCTTGTGATGCAGTTAAAATATACCTTGACCACTGTCACAGATTTCATCTGAAAAATATAACAAAGTTTGAAGCAATGTAGGAAGTCAAAATAGATGGAAAAAGGAAACCATAAACATTTGTACAAAAGCATACCTTTGGTTAATGAACAATCTCTGTTTAAAATCAAAGAGCATTGATTTGTGTTTATGGGTAATGACCACAACCTTTCTACAGAAGCTCCTTGTTATTCATTCCCCTAAGTCCATATCCAAGGCAGCAAAGAGGAGCTATATTTTCATTCTAGTGAATTCTCTCAGAAATTAGTTTCTCCCATACTGCATTTTAATACTAAAAGTAATTTTAAACATTTGTACCTATAAAACACGTGGATTAGATACCGCTGATTATAGATCACATAATTTTAAAAATTGTATTATAAAATTAAACATCCTGCACACACAATCCCACACACATTTTGCTTCCCTATGCTCCACGAGAATATTAAGTACAATCAGGTATCCTCATATGCAATACTGATTTTTATTTAACAATATTAGTATATTACAGATATGTAGACAGATGTATGTATTACCAAAGGCAGACTATTAGGGCATTTTGTGTACACATTTAGTATGTTTGTCTTGTGTAGGGCTGCATATCCTATGGTCCGATCTCATTTTAATTCAGTTAAGGTAGTCAGTGCTGCAGTTTTCTGTCCCTGATTACATGCAGACTGCACACCAGAGTTTTCTGGCAATAACGATGAGATGCTGGGAAGATTAAGTACAATGACAACAACAAAGTGACCTCAAATATGACTCAAAATCATTTAGACTGAAGGTCTGTTTGGGAAATGTGAAACACTGTATTTGGTTTTCACTCAAAAGAGCTGGCCAGGCCTCATTAAAGAATCTAATAAGTAAATAGTTTTACACAACATAAATTTTTGAATAGGATTATGAGTTTAACATTATTTGTTCAATAACAAGATGATTGGAACTCGGAGACTCATATCATTCCTAAAGAATCAAAACAACAAATTTGGTACCTCTGAAAAATGTCAAAATTATCAAGCAATCAACAAGCCAATGAGCATAAGAGATATTTTAACAATCTTAGTCAGTCTAGAAACAAGAAATAAATAAAAATTCAGACAAAGGGCATCATGAAGAATTATGTATTCATATTCAGAACTCACTTTGGTGTATTAAAATTATTGGAATAACTACGGAAGTAATGCACACAACACAGAATATGGTCCTGAGTAATTAAAAAGAAGTGCAGGGGTGCCTGAGTGGCTCAGTTGGTTAAGCGACTGCCTTTGGCTCAAGTCATGATCCTGGAGACCCGGGATCCAGTCCCGCATCGGGCTCCCTGCTGGGCGGGAAGCCTGCTTCTCCCTCTCTAACTCCCCCTGCTTGTGTTCCCTCTCTGGCTGTGTTTCTCTCTGTCAAATAAATAAAATCTTAAAAAAATAAAATAAAAGGAAGTGCAGAGGGCTCACACAATGTGTCCATTTTTTGACACACCTGCAAAGTGACACATCTGTAATGTGAACTCACTATATGTGTTAGGCTAGAAAAAGTTTTTTATTCACAGTTCTTCCCTTGATATAAAGCTTCAAATAAAGCTATATTCTCATTTCCACACTTGAAGAAATAATTCTAAAATTGAAAGCTGACCAGTCAAATAATATGATGAAATTATGTTTCAGTATTATTTTATGTTCAAAAATTGTTTCCATATTTGCGAGTTTGGTTATAATTAGAATAATTTATTGGAGTTGTATGGTTAAGCGTTTTCTCTATTGAAAATTTAAAGCTCCCCGAGGGAAAAGGCAGAAGTTTTACTCATCACTATAAACTAATTTATAACATAATACTTATCAAAATGATTGGTAAACACTTGATTCTCCAAAGATGTTTTAAAGTAAGTAAATACATAAGGGAACTCATATTATCTAACAATATACAGTAACATACACAGCTGGAAAAAATATACAGTAACATTGCAAACTGCCATTGATCAATTAAAAACAAAACTCACGGGACTCAAAGAAATAAGAAAGTTGTCAAGGCTAAACAGGGCTATAAAATGAATGTTTGTAACCCTCCCCCGAGCACCTTCTGCCTCAAATTTATATGCTGAAATCCTAACCCCCAACATGATGAGATTAGGAGGTGAGACCTCTGGGTCATGATTAGATCATGAGGGTGGAGCCCTCATTAATGGGATTAGTGCCCTAATGAAAGAGGCTGACCTGAGCTTCCTAGTCTCTTCTAACAATGAGGACACAGCGTGAAGACAGCTGTCCATAAACTAGAAGTTGGGTCTCACCAGATACTGAATCCACTGGTGCCCTGATCTTGAAGTTCCCAAGATTTCAAGAGAAGTTTCCATTCAGAGCATTTAATTCCAAACTTCAAAATGTTTTTTACACCTTCTTCTCCAATGTCCTGCTTTTTTCAAACAGACCCTAGCTATCTCCAGGTAAGTATTTTTTTGTTTGCCTTTAATGCAATGTTAGGAAACAGTCAGCCTGAACTTGGCTTATTTCTAAGCATCCAATTAGTCTCTCTCTTAGCCATCATCACCATGTTTTCAGGATGAGGCCATGTTACACCAACATTTTCCAAGTTCTCAATGCTCTCATTCAACTTATTTCTGGACTTTAATCTTTTAAATGACTCTAACACAGACACGGCTTACATTATTCCCAGTCTCCTGCTATCATTCACAATCTAATAAAAAATAGTGACTGTCCTTGACCTTACTCAACTCTATCTTCACGTAATTTGTCATTATCAATTTGCTCAACATTCTTTGGCCAAGACTTCATATATACACATGGGTACACTTCACAAATCAATTCCCTCTTGATCTACTCACTCTGATTCAGAATAGCTCGCACCTCTAGTATATCCAGAGGTGTATATGGCTCCAACCTACCAACATAACTTTCTCTGCCCTGGAAGTGTGGCAGTATTTCTATTATTTTTCTTCTAATATGTTCCCTTTTTGTGAGAAAAATAAACATCTACATCATAGAATATATTCCTGGAAGATAAAATATACTGGTTTGATTCCAAGTAAAATTAACACACTCCAGATAGAGTAAAGACTCTTATCTTTATTAACAGTTATTTCAGTATTTAAAAAGATAGGAATTAAATTCCTCTAAATATTCACTAAATATTAAAGAAACAGTAGGAAATTCCTTCTTGATATAAAGGTCCTGGAGAGATGGAGAGAAGGAACATATTACAACCGTTCTACTCTTTAACTTTAAAATCTCCCCCTTTGGAATAAGAGATTGGATGTTTGGATAAACACTGGAAACAATCTGACACATTTAAAATAACTTTTAAAAGCACCCAGAATTTTGGCCAAACACGGTTTTCTCCCTAATACGAACTATTTAAACTTTTTCTACTTAAATTGAAAGTCAAATTAGATCAAGCCATGATACTTGCTAGCTGCCAGTAATTGAACAAGCCACTCTTCCCTTTAAGGGACTTTTTTTTTCTTTTCATTTGTAAAATCAGATTATTGATTCAAATAATTTGCAACTCTTTCTTTTATAAATAAGCATTTCAAATTGATCTTTTTTTTTTTTTTATAGCAATTCTTGGAAAACCTAAAACCTAACCAACGTCTTTGCTACAGGGAGAAGTGCATGAGTAAAAAGCAAGGTGCCTAACCTCAGCACTAATGGCACCATAAAGGAACCGGTATGCTGTGGGGAGTAGAATAAAACTGGTTGATTGCATGGTTCTTCCTCAGTCAGAGTTTCATTGCACTGTGTTGTTTCAATCAAATTCTCAGCACTTGGTGGACACCTATATAATCAAATTGCATTCACAGGTTGATATCACATTTGTCACTTATATGGAAATATCACATATTCTTTGTATTATTGCTTTGGGAATAAGTGTATTATTACTGATGCTAGATGGCAAATCCCTTGAGAAAATGATCCAGGGCTTATATATCGTTTTATTACTCATACGCTTTGGTGGCTGCAAGGATTTGACAAATAGGAATGAGTACAAGATTTATAAGCCCAATCCTAAAAAATGCATTTGTGATTTTTTTCTTTTCATTATTCATCACTCAAACTTATGTTTTAACACCCTGCTCTAATGTAAAAATTCTAGTATCACTGAACTGTCTAAAACTATAAATTAAACAAACACTACATAATTCTTATCTCCTTGATTCATATTATATATAAATAAATGATATCGATTTCTTCAGTCACATTGTTTGTGTTTAGAAATGCAACTGATTTCTGTGCATTGATTTTGTATCCCACCATATTACTGAATTGCTGTAGGAGTTCTAGTAATTTGGGGGTGGATTCCTGGCCATTCTCTTACACTACATACAAAGATCAACTCAAAATGGATGAAAGAACTCAATGTGAGGCAGGAATCCATCAAAATTCTAGAGGAAAATAGAGGCAGTAACTTCTTTGACATTGGCCACAGCGACCTTTTTCAAGACATGTCTCCAAAGACAAGGGAAACAAAAGCAGAAGTGAACTTTCAGGACTTCATCAAGCCAAAAAGTTATTCTGCACAGTAAAGGAAATGTCAACAAAACTAAGAGGCAACCCATGGAATGGAAGAAGATGTTTGCAAATGACATTGTGGATAAAGGGTTGGTATCCAAGATCTATAGGGAACTTCTCAAACTCAACACCCAAAAAATAAATAATCTAGTCATTAAATGGGCAGAAGACATGAACAGACACTTCTCCAAAGAAGACATATAAATGACTAACAGACACATGAAAATACACCCAACATCACTAAAAATCAGGGAAATACAAATCAAAACCACAATGAGATATCACTTTACACCAGTTAGAATGGCAAAAATGAATAAGACAGGAAACAATAAGTGTTGGTGAGAATGTGGAGAAAGGAGAACCCTCTTACATTGTTGGTCAGAACACAAGCTGGTACAGCCACTCTGGAAAACAGTATGGAGTTTCCTCAAGATGTTAAAAATAGAGCTATCCTATGAATCAGTAATTGCTCTGCCAGATATTTACCCCAAAGATACAGATGTAGTGAAATGGAGGGGCACATGTACCCCAATATTCACAATAGCAATGTCCAGGATAGCCAAACTGTGGAAGGAGCAAAGATGTCTTTCAACAGACAATGGTAAAGAAGATGTGGTTCACATATATAGTGGAATATTCCTCAGCCATTGGAAAGGATGAATGCCTGCCATTTGCATCTGCATGGATGGAACTGGGAGCGGATTATGCTAAGTGAAATTAGTCAAGCAGAGAAAGGCAATTATCATATGATTTCACTCACATGGGGAACATAAGGAATAGCATGGAGGACCACAGGGAAAGGGAGGGAAAATTGAATGGGAAGAAATAAGAGAGGGAGACAAACCATGAGAGACTCTGGACTCCAGGAACCAAACTGGGAGTTACAGAAGGGAGGGGGAGTGAGGAGATGAGACAAAGAGGTAATGGATATTAAGGAGGGCATGTGTGGTTATGAGCACTGGGTATTATATGCAACTAATGAATCACTGAACACTACATAAAAAAAATGATATAGGTTAATACAATCTTCTCTGCTGTAGGCTCTTTCCAAGGACAGCTATGTGAAATGGTACTGTTAAAAAATATCTGGATCTTTCTAAAACTCATAAGGGAGTCATCATCTGTTAAACTGTTTAAAACTATCTGACCTCGAAAGTCACATATTACATCAATTTTAATCTTCCTTCTGGATAAACAGTATGGTATAATTCAATCACTTGATAATAAAAATTACATATCCTATCTTCCCCTTTATCCAGAAAACTCTGGATTAAATGTAACTTTAAATGCATTAACATAGCTAGTTTTGATTTTATTCTATTACCTTTCTTCCCTCTTATGTTCTTATTTAGGTTTTTAGGAGTACTGTTGTGTGTATATCTTTCACAGAGTGACCACAGATCAATTTTCACATTTGCAGGCTATAAAAACCTTAATACATTTTAAAGTAAATTAAATATTTAGGAATACTTTATTTTAAATCATAGACATTTTAGGATGGCTTATTTCTCCTTTAACTTTTAGTATGTTTCTCTTATTGCAGTTTTGCTTATGTAATTATCATAATTTATATGTGCATGTACAAATTACTTTTAATTTTTTGACTTTTTTCCTATTAAAATTAAACTGAAAAGAGATTATAGGAGTTTTGACATTTGTTTCATCGGAGAGAAACATAAAAAATAATCAACAACAGATTACTGAGAAATTGTCAGTACTCTATAATATTACATGAAGACAAATGGACTATTTAGAAAAAATGATGTTTAAATATTTTGCAGTTGGGCACCTGGGTGGCTCAGTGGGTTAAAGCCTCTGCCTTTGGCTCGGGTCATGATCTCAGGGTCCTGGGATCAAGGCCCGCATTGGGCTCTCTGCTCAGCTGGGAGCCTGCTTCCTCCTCTCTCTCTGCCTGCCTCTCTGCCTACCTGTGATCTCTCTCTCTGTGTGTCAAATAAATAAATAAAATCTTTAAAAAAATATTTTGCAATTATTTCAAAATATATATACTACAGAGTATTCTTTGGACGCATTCAGCAGTCAAAATGAATTAACTTCGGTGTAAGTATTACTAATATAACAATTTTAAGTAACAAAATAATTCAAATATTTATCTGGGCAGTGCCATTTGAAAAGTCATTCCATATTTTTTTATAACGGAAATAGACTTTTGTGCTATGGAATATAAGAGTCAGGGGGAAAAAAGAAAATTTAGGTAGGCAGGGAATGCACATAAGTAACTAAAGTATTTACCAGAAGATAAGTTCCGGGTTTATACTTACTTGCTATCTCCTCTAAAAATTTGTAAGAGGGACTACTGAGAAGGAAAAATAGAAATATTCTTTATTAAATTGCTATCAAACCACTGAATTAATATGAAGAGGAAAAACACACGAGTTTAATAATTAAGTACATATTTTCAGAGAACTTAGAGACAACTGAGATTATTTAATTTATATTTCCATCAAAACTGTTCTAATCAGATAAAAATATATGTTTGGGGCACCTGGGTGGCTCAGTAGGTTAAGCTCCTGACTCTTGATTTCTGCTCAAGTCATGGGATCAAGCCCTGCATTGGGCTCTGAACTTAGCAGGGAGTCGGCTTGAGGATTCTCTCTCTCCCTCCATCCCTCCACCTGCTCATGCCCACTCTCTCTCTCTCTCTAAAATAAATCAATAAATATAAATCAATAAATCCTTTTTTTTGGAAGTGATGGATATATTTATTTTATGTCTTTAAATACATATGTATATATTTATCTTTTTAAAAAATACTCTTAAAAAAGAGCAAATGTTCTATTAATATTTATCAGTAAGATGCGCTAATTTATAACAGCCCTCACAGCCAGATACTTATCTTTTTCATTTAACACAATTCCTTTTGTCACAGTTTTAAATGTCTACTTTTACTATGAATACAAATGGCACTGTAAGAGCACCATTCATTTATTTTTTTCAACAGCTCTTTACTGAGCATCCACTATGTGCATCACATAACATAAAGCCTTTGTCATAAGCTTAGAATCTGATTAGATGATCAGTGATTTAAAACCTTACAACTCAGAACTACATGAGATTATAAATGGGCGGTACTAATCTATATTTTAGTGGTTCCAAAGAGAGAGAAAGGTAGTTTGGAATGACTAAGAAAGGTTTCAAAAATGGAATCAGATTTGAGCTCATTTTATATGATAAACTGAGAGAATTTAAAATTGCCACTTTATGAAGGATCTAAAAATTACCTCTACAAAATTATTCTGGAATTTCTAGTTGGGGATCAAACCAATCCTTCTACTTTATGTAAACACAACTATCACCATTTGCTCATTGTCCCCTCTTTCACGCTTCAATTTCCTTCTGATATGTCTATAAACTGAGTTTTTATCATGTTGCAGCTCTCTGAACCTACTGCCAAGGCCTTTGCCCTCAGCCTGCTGAGCCATCCAGCCCTTGACAGGGAGTACAACAGAGGACAGCCAGCATGTCACCATTAGCTTTGATTTTCAAATGGCACTTCTAAGTGGAGCATGGCAGAATGGATATCTTTGAATGCCAGGCTTTTAGAGTTAAAATTCAGACACTTGAAAGAAGAGAGTATTTTCATAACAAGTGTCCCTTTAAATATCAATAACTGATAACTCAGAACAAAGAGGTTAAAAACATGATCCACAGAGAAGGAAGAGTGTACATGGTGCTCTAAAGGACAGTTTCCTATTCCCTAAAAAGAGAACTCCAGCTAGTTCTTGGGAAAGATGAAAACAGGTGATTGTCAAGTGACTCTTAGGGCGTTCCCTTTTCCTTCATTGGACTGTCATTCTTGGAGGAACCTAGACGACAACTGGCCAGGTTGCCCTACCATCCCTACCACCATAATCTCTACTACTCTTACCAGTCAGAGCTTTGAGAGCAGAACAGGGATTTTTCTTTGTTTTCCATCTGCAAGCATGCAAAGGGCACCAGCATGACTGACTACAATAAGGAACAAAGATTGGGAAGGTTAGTTGGCCCCAGAGGGCCCAAGTTGTGCTCCTCACCAAGTCCTCACTAACTCTACTGCAATGTGCAAGAGATTTAACAAGTGTTCCTATAATTCCTTCATTATTATGCAAACATTAGAAGAAAATAAATTGTCACTGGACGACCGTGGCCAGGGGAAGGGGATGTTGAAGATCATTAAAGTTTAAACGAGCAAACCGAATAGCATACGAGGGCAGGAGGCGGGGTGGGGAACACCACCAGCTAGGTCATGAGAGAGGAACTGCTAATGCTAAGCCTCTGAGCATATCAGGAGATCAAAAAGAAGACATGACCACCAGCTGACCAACGAGCTGGAACCAGGCCATCAGAGGCTCCTCAGCCCTCCCCAGGTCTTGGAGAATATGCTACGTCAACTGTTCCCACAATGGGAGCCATTTTCAAGTATGCAGCCTTGAGGAAACAGTATGTTGGTGGGACCATCTGGATGGTATACATGACTGCACCTCAGTTAAGGCTTCTACATAAACTTTTAAGATTGTGGCCGTAGGTGCAGAGATGTACTGTCTTCAGCCACTCAAGACAAGCCTCATCTGTAAACTTATTAAATCTGACACCTACCAATCATCTCTTTCTTCAGTCTCTATTTGCCCCTCTCCCACCATGTATATGGGCCAGATTGCAAACCAATAGCCCGTACTACAAATACTGCTCAAATTCCAGGCAGAGCCAGGAGTCACTTTTGACTTAAGGATGGATAAGAGCAGAGAAGCAAACAGGGACAATGAATCTCCACCTAAAACCAGACATGAGAATCAGCAGGGTTATGGGAAGAGGAGTCAAGTCCTTGAGAGCACAGCAGAACTTGGCACTAGATTCGGGATTTAAAGAGTTTTGAGTTGGTCACATAATAAATGGCGTAATTATCCTTAATTCCTTGTTCTGCCTCAATTGTGAAGCCTGCACCATGATAACAAACAACTGACAAGGAAAGAAGAGACCCTAGATACCACAAAGGTCCCAAATGCCAAATACACCAGCTGCCATCCACCCTTTGCAATGTGTAGGAAAACTAAACAGAATGTAATCATGGTGCAGTGATAACACAGCTCTCCAAAACTAATAATTACCTCAAAAAAAAAAAAAAAACAAACAAAAAAAACCATTGTTTTCCACAGAGCCAAACTCTTTAGAAGCCTTTTAAGGAAGGCTGGTTAATAAATTATCAAAAAATATATAATTATACCTTGGCTTTATAGTAATACTAATAATGATAGCTAATATTAATTGAACACTTATTATGTAAGTAGTGCTATTATTATCCCCATTTTACAGATGAGAATATGAAGGAACAGAGAAGTGAATCACTTGTTTGTGATCTCTTATTAAGCAAGTAGGGTGAGTGGGATTTGAATTCAAATCTGCCAGAGTTCAGACTCTGTGCTCTTCACCATCACACAGTCTCTGACATGAAAGAATATTTTGAGGGCTCAAAGAATTTGCATGCCCACAAATCAAAGTAAAAATGTTTGCAAGTAAAATTAACAAAACTTTTGCTTTGACGTTAAAGGGACTGTAAAGATATTTAGCTCTAAGTAGAGATCTGGGCTTTAGTGAGTATGGAACAGAGCTGGAAATAAAACACAGATGTTGAGTTATTTCTTGAAGGCATCATTTGGGCCACAGAATCCAAATTTACTCGCAGGAAACCACTACCAACTTGTGCATGGGAAAGAGTTTTGCCTCAGCACTATGCAGCCATTGGCCTCAATGGCTGGAGCTGCCATGTGCTGGCATGAATTCATTTAGTACCCAACCATTCAGGCAGAACGTTTCAACAACCAGCCACGCGATGTGAATTCTGAACACTTTAGAAACAATTTTGACTGCTGTCACCAAACCATAAGGACTAAAAGAATATCAAATACATCTTTTAAAATGGGGCCATTCAATGCCATTTATAGAAAAAGGAAAGCTCCCCTCAAAATACTTTTTATCTCCATAAAACCACAAACGAGTCAATAAAATTAATAGAAACTATTTAATTTGAACACTATTACTTGCCTGCAAATAAGTAAACTCACTTGTCTTGAATACCTGCAAATACAAAAATGCTTTATATGAAAAAACAACAAAATAGCTCACAAAAGCTCTTTACACAAATGAATTTGTTCTCTGTCATCAGAAATAGAAGCAGATTATCTATTTAGTAATCCTCAAAAGGGACATAGCAATCAAACACAGATACAAGAGAATGTGTGTCTACAATTCTATGATCCAGTCCTTATTGTGATATTACAAATACGTTAAACAATTTGTTCAGCAGCTTTGAAAGAAATGTTATAACTCAGCTGTACAGTGCAATGTAAAAGAGAGCACAACACTGTTAGAAACTTAGCAGCCTTCCTGTCTTCAGTTACAAATCGGGGAAAATGAAAATGAAGAATTTTTCAAGCATGTGCATGCATTTCAATCACAGTCCCTGAGCTGGAACCAGAGCATCCATGCTCCAAATGCTGATTTTATCTATATTCAGGGAATATGTTTTGATGGAAAACATCATAAATTATGAATGTTTGTGTGCTGGGAGTTTGTTTAAAACAATAAGGTGGGAGAGCTGTTTAGCTGTTCATTTTGTGTAACAGAGAGACAACAGCTATTGTTTTGTAGTCTTGAGAAATTAAACACTAGCTAATTAGTCTTCAGTTACACTAAGTGTGAATAATAAATCCAATGTTTTATCGTGGAGTACATTTTCTTCTTAGAGGCAAAAAGCAGCAAAGAACAAATCACTTGCAATATTCATGAATTTCAGCCCTAATGAAAATAATGGAATAAATATAGCAAGCATTTTGACATAGCATGGAATGATGAAATGATTTTCCAAAGTTTTCATATACATATAAAAATAGGTGTATACACACACAAACACACACACACACACACTCCCCCATACACATACACTATATATATAATTTTATATATTTGGCCATTCATAAAAAACAGTGTTGGTGAGAGTACCGGGCATGGGGGTGAGGAGTGGAAGGAAGCAGAATGGCTTTCTAAGGAAAAGTAATTACAGAGCATGCACAGAGTTTTATACCCTAAACATCTTTCAATCTCTATCCTGCCTTTTAATTCACTGTGTAGTCTCAGGATGAAACCATCTAGAAGCCAGAAACTGGTTCATAACTTGGTCTAGGCATGTAGTAGGTTAGCATCCTGATTAGTAAGTCTACTACTTTCGATAATTAGCCAGTCTCATCAGTCAGTAGCAAACCAATAACCTTTGTTTTCAGTTTCCACTTCTCTTCCTAAAGGAGATCCTGGCCTCCATTTCTATTTTTCCTCCAACTCTTCCAGAAACCAAATGAACACTTTTCCTTGGCCCCCTTAAATTTGAGAACATTATTCTCCTTTCGAGCTTGGAATAAACAGAACAAAACAAAAAAACAATAAAAATGAAATATATTTCCTTTAAGAAATTACCTTCTTTTATATCATAAGATTCTTGAAGACCAGTGAGGTTTATGTAGTTTGTTTTCTCCTGAATCTACCACACCAGCTCTGCTGCACATACATGAACACAGTCCTTTAACAATACATAGTGGGAAGTATTTGAGCCCTCAAATTCAAAGTAAGCCTTTATTCAAATCCCACTTTGGCCACTTTGTAGCTATGTAACCACAGGTAGACTATTTTATCACACTTTCTCTTAATTTTGTTATTTGTAAATTTTAAAAAGAAAAAAGATAGTAAAAAATATGTAAGCACAGATATTAAGATCAGCTTTCTGAGTATTTCCCAAGATAAACCCTGTTCACAAAGGAAGTTAGTATCCTTACCTACCATTCTTCAAGTCAACAACAGTAAAATTATGCCCAATGTTAACAGTTTCCTTTTACAGGGACCTGGCAGGAAAAGAGGACTCTGTTGCCAGCCAGCTGGGGATCCAATACCAACTGTGCCACTGAGCAGCTTTGTGAGTTTGACAGGTCATTCAAACACTTCAAAATCTGTTCCCCTCTCCTTCTCTAAAACAGAACCATCCTCACAAGTAAGCCTGAAGAATTAAATCAGATCACACATACAAAATACACTGAAATGGCACACTGTAAGTGCTTAATAAATATGACTTCTGACACAATTTACATTCTTTGTCAAAAAAGGGTCCCCTCATCACCTCTGTGGCAGACACACCTGACGACCCACTGCACCCTACTTCTTCTCCCTTGTTCTTCAGTAAAGGAACACAGAATTTGATGGAACAATCAGACGCTTCAAGAGAGGCTGACCCCCCCCTCAGCAACAGAAAGGAGTCGATTCATCAGGGGAAATCATGGGGATGATATTCTCCTCACCAGCCGTTAGTTTGGGGGAGTTTCTATGACACAATTCTAGCCAATGAGAACTGAGGAAAATCTCCTGGATGATATATAAAAATTTAATCTTTTCTATCAAAATAAAAGGCCAGTGACATATTTATGTATCTTTCCTAACTTCAGATTTTATTGTACAACGTGATACACGAAACTGTTATAGACACCTTTCCTCCATGAAGTCAAGGAAAAATACCCCAAACCAAAAAGAAACATGCAGTCCCAACGTACTTCCAGAGGATTTCTTTCTTCCTTTTTTTTTTTTTTTAAGATTTTATTTATTTATTTATTTGACAGAGAGAAACACAGCTAGAGAAGGAACACAAGCAGGGGAAGTAAGAGAGGGAGAAGCAGGCCTCCCGCCAAGTAGGGAGCCCGATGTGGGGCTTGAACCCAGAACCCTGGGATCATGACCTGAGCCAAAGGCAGACGCTTAATGACTGAGCCACTCAGGTGCCCCCAGATGATTTCTTACATGCTATAATGGATTTTATTTTTAAGCCCTTCTAAATATATCCTTTTCTTCTTTGACCCAAAAAACATCTTAAACTGATGTAATTTCATTACGAAAGTATTCAGTAAGTCAACCACAAACTGATGACTTAATGAATTATTTATGACTCCAGTTTTTACAAGAGGGGCCATTTAAAAATATAGATTATATTTAAATATTAATGCTATATAGTCCTTAATAAATTACACTAACCTCGACATTCAATCTGCCCCACCTTACAACCACCATGAACCCTGTATTTCTTTTTCTTTATTTTTTTTTTGGGGGGGGGTTATTTATTTAACTGAGGGAAACACAGCTAGAGAGGGAACACAAGCAGGGGGAGTAAGAGAGGGAGAAGCAGGCTTCCCGCCGAACAGGAAGCTAGATGCGGGACTCGATCCAGGGACTCCAGGATCATGACCAGATCTGAAGGCAGATGCTTAACCACTAAGCCACCCAGGCACCCTGAATCCTATGTTTCTAAATCCTGTTGGTTCTCTTTGCTAATTAATCTTAAAAGATTTATCCATTTGCTAATTGGTAGTCACTCACCTAGAGTTTAGCCATTCTAAAGAAACAGCCAGAAAGAGTGGTAAAAACCTAAAACTAAAGCTATTCCTTGTCCTTCCTTTTTTCACTTCAGCTATCCCTTGTTGTTTCTAAGGTACCATGTTTCAGTCAGAGAAATGAGTAAAGTTTTAGAATCAAATATTAACTAAATTTGAATTTCAAGTCCTTGACTTATTAGACACCACTAAACTTTTATGAACTTCAGTTCCCTCATCTGTAAAATAATGCTTCAGAAATCCTATATATGTTATCAACATAAAAATGAGGTAACCCATAAAAAACTACTCTGCAGGGTGACTGACAGATTTTCTTTCTGACATTCTCTCCTCATTCTGTCCTTTACCAAACTCTAACCAGGCTCTGCTGAGCTCTCTTGTCAACTAGCTGTCAAACCTGGCCTATAAAGACAGGAATGAAGCACTACCATTATTTTTAAGAGTTCAAGGCTGCATCCCGGGGATGACTTAAAGTGCCTGAGAAAACTCAAGGCTGCCAAAACACTTTCCTGTTTGTTTCCTCCATGCCTCAAGACAGGACCCTTATCCCCCAACCTCTATGGGAGGGTAGGAGCTGAATTTTAATAATCACCAGTTAACCAACCCAGCTGGGTTTCAAAAAGACCAAACCACCCATTCCTGCTTTTTGTAATTTTTCACTTACTTGACTCTACTGAGCCCCCATGCACCTTCCTCCCTATTCCCTCATTGTGCCTTTAGAACATCCAGTCACCTCTGTGCAAAGCAAAGGTAAGTTCAGCCCACACTAGGCTCTTTACACTATTGAATATAGTAATACACTTCCTTACCAATATGGTATATTAGTGATTAAAATCTGTCCTTATCCACTGTAACTAGTGTCTTGCTTTGTTTCTCTCTGATGCTTCCTTCATCCAATAAATTCATTAAATATCTATAAACAGACACTGTTTATTGAGGACAGAGGGGTGTCTGCAGTCCTTCTCTGTTTTGTTGGGCATCTCCTTCTCCCTTGTAGACATGTCTCACTTTATCCCAGCTCTTCAAAGTCTGACCCCACCACCCCTTCCCTCATTACCGTTTAGCTAATGAATTACCCTTGAAACAAAACAGAGATTGAGCTTTACAAACAGTGTTTACTTTCCTTTCTCATTCTTAGTTCCCTGCATGCCTTTCTGCTCAGGAGTCAAAATGTGTTCTGCAGTCACTATTAGTCATAGACAATTTATACTTCTTAGGACAACCTCCCTTCTCTGTCACACATCCATGTGCAGGTACATCACCTGACATGTAGAGACTTCTAAATGAGGTGCCTTCTGAGAGGCAGCCAAACAGGAAGAGACAAGTGAAAGTTAGCTAACACATAAGTCCCCTTCCCCACCATAGTCAATAAGGTTAATCCTTCAATTTTCCTAGCAAGAAGGAGTGACACTCTGGTTGAAGAAGTCATCTTTCACCAAATAATCTATTGATGGACAGCGTAGGAAGCTATTTTTTAATAAAATGTTTCATACAATAGAAACAGAACAAGGACTTGAAAGAGAAAATACATTAGCAACTTAGGGTGCTTCATAATTACTCAGAATTCTGTACTAAATATCATGAGAATACTGGAATTGAATACTTCCTATCCACTTTGATGGCTGTGAAAGTTTTCAATAAAGCCCAGGCAATGACATAATATCCTTTAATAACCTGAGCTGAGTTTTGTTGCTAAATTGCAGACTATGCACAATGCCCACAGAGGTAAAATGCATTAGCATGGGGCTTAGACAGGGCTCTGAAATAAAACAACTCACATGGATAACCAATTAAAGTTATTACAAATTATGCGAAATTTGAGGAGGGAAATGAAAGCAAAAAAAAATGGATGAATCAGAAGCAGTGGTCATATCTCTAATTGCAAACAGTGTTTCAAGTTAGAAGTGGCACACACAATATCGGTAACATTAGTAGAAAAATGGAATGAAGACAAATAAACAGGTGATAATGACATTCTGGAGTACCTGAAAATGTATTCTGTCTAACTTAAATGCTCTCACCACTGAAGTCAGACATAGAAAACACCATAAAATCATAACAAAACATGGCTACCAGACAAGAGAGCATGATTTTAGGTTAAACTGAATTTCATTTTTTAAAAAAGAAACAAAATCCAAGTGCCCATGAAAAATGGGGCAAAATACTCTTATCCTGCTTGTCTTCTAATACATACAGTTTAGAACTGGCTTCCAATAATCATTGACTGAATAATCAACTTTAATTAACCCCAGGGATTATCTTGATTTTTGAGGACTTTAAATACTTGTTCTATTGACAAATCAGACATTTACTATTGACAATATCTAATCTGTTTAATTATATCATTATCAACATATTATATCTCCCTCATTTCTTTCTATGCATTGAAGACTTTGAAACCTCAACAATGTAATGGTCTCCTATGTCCCAGATATAGCATCAAAATAAGAAATCTTACAGCAAGATTTTAATAGTGTGCTTTATTCCCGGTTCTAATTTATTTTCAGTTCAGGAGATAAGGCAGGTCATATTTTCTTTCCTTTTGACTGGATTATTTTATAGATACTCAAATATTTATTGAAGGCCTATCACATGCAGTAGTGATATAAACATTTTTTTTTTAAAACAAATACCCAAACCAACAGATAATATATTCCCAACAGTCAAAACTAAATATATTTTTAAATAGTTAGTTTGTTTTACTCCTGCCGGGTAATATTTAAATATTCATTTAACACATATTTATGAAACATCTATTATGTCTCAGGAATACAAATATGAATGCACAGTGAACTCCCTAACCAAGTATGTTGTATTTAATGACAAGCCAGCATGGAAAGGCATTCTTGTTCTCAGGGGGTTCACAGAGAAGGTCACATACCGTTACAGTGATGTCTGACATGTAGAATTCAGACATATTACCATCTGTGATTGGATGCTCAGTGTCTTGCACATTGACTGGGGATGTTGAAAGAAAGATGTCTTCAGTGATGAAAATAGCTAAGCTGAGTTTTGAAGAAAAACAACAGGAACTGTCCGAGCAAAGAAAGTTATAAAAAGTGCAAAATACATGAGCTGTGTTGACACAGGGCCCAAGTCTGGGAATTTCATAAATGATGCAGAAGTGTCTGGTGTACATGGTAACAGGAACGAGGCTAAGAAAATAGGATCCTGCAAGTGAATAAAAGGTAGAAGACTTAACAGTTGTAAGTCAGGAACTCTCAAATAAGTCAAGTGAAAGGGAGTCCTCTGAAATGAACAGCAGGTATCCCTTAAACACAGCCCAAAAGTAACTTTTGGAGCAGAGTAACATAAAGTATCTACTATACCACAAAGTTATTTCTGAGAATTGCTCCACTAACAGGTGTAAAATATATTTCTGTAAAAGCACAGGCATTATAATAGGGAAAATGCTGCATCTAGAAAAAAATATTTCTATCCAGTCCTAAGCTAACTATCATTCAAGTCATTCTTCTCAGACAAGTAATTTGACCTCCTGGAGGTTCATTTTCCTCTTTTCCAAATCAGGAATAGTATCTACATTTCAGGGTAATTGTGGGACTTCAAGTAGGTAGATTTAAACTGAACATCAAAATTTTTGTTAACTAGTACATCTCAGTATATAATTTATACATTTGAAATCATTAAATTCTACAATATAACTCTACAATATAACTCTAGCCCTTTGATAATTCAGAAGTTTAACCTAGTTTAAAATATTAGTATATAATCTATACAATAGGTAGAGTGAAGCCGGTGACTCTGTGATAAAGATATGAAAAAAAATGGACGGGACTGAAAATGTACTTAATTTCAGCTGGCATTAGAAACATTAGAAAATTATAAATGTAAGGAAACAAAATTAAAAAAAACAGGTCGGTATCACTGTTCAGTACTTTGACGAAGATTATGGCATATACTTGATGCTGTATTTTAATTTTCATGTAATCTGTGTTTCACATTTCTCTCATCGATGACACAAAGCTATCACAATATAAAGATGCAACTGCATATTTGTCCTTGGTAGATAAAAATAATCAGAGATAAATTAAAGACGGCAATAAATATAAAAGCAATCAGAAAAAAAAATACCATAGTCATTGAACACCTGGTTGAGAGTGGACAAGTTACAATATTAGAAAAACTGTCCATAACCCTCATTAATACTTAGAACAAAGTATATGCATGCTTATTTTCTTCAATTAGGATGTACTCCACTCTACTGTAAGTCTCAGCTCTGCTACATCGGTTTATTTTACAAGTGTTGGCATGCATTTCTATGCTAACACCATATTTGCATCCCTGAAAAACGCTGGTGTCTGCAAAATTATGCAGTAAAAAACATCATGGCTTATGGGAAAAGACAGGATTAGAGGTCGGAACATTCCAAACCTACAGAAATGTGTAACCAAGTACTAACAACCACCATAACAATCTTAATTAAAATATTAGCACAGTTCACTCTCTGCTGATGCTTATACCTAGCCTTTGCACCTTCTTTCAAGATGCAAGGCCTGAAGGCCATTCCCTTTAAAATGAGAACTATGATCCAGGGTGCAGCCATTAAAAAAGTAAAAAAAAAAAAAGACATCATTTTAACACAGGAGAGAGTGCTTTCCAGGTTTCTAAGCTGCACTCTCAATATTTCCAGATACATAACTATACTGGAAATCAAGATGGTTCTTAAACTGCTAAACAAACAAATACTCGCAGTAAAGGAAAGCATTTGACTTGATTTTTCATGGTTTTTATTTCTTCATACAGAGCTAAGGCTTTCTCTTTAAAAGTGGCAAAGCTTGCTCTTGGTCACTTCAAAATTAATGAGCTGAAGAAGTGATGTAAGGAACAACACATTTCCTGCATCATCCTCCTATTAACCAATCCTGTAACAAAGAAACACACAAAGAAACAGAATTGTATCTTAAATGCACAGGATGCATTTTAGTGGCAACTCTGGGTGTCAGCCCCAGAGCATACTTAGTAGCTCAAGACCAATCCGACACTCTCAATCTCAAGACATCATCTATCAAAAGTGATTTTATCAGGACTAAATGAGACAATGAATGAAAATGCCCACTATAGCTTCCTGGCATACAGCAGACATGCAAAAATATTAGCTCCCTTGAAGAAGAACAGAAAAATGTCCAATTCTATATATTTCATATTAATTTTTTTTTATTTTTTATTTTAATTATTTTCATTTCTTATTTTATTTTCTTATTTCTTCATGTTTTTTTTGTTTCCCCAGAATTAAAAAAGGGAAAAAGAAAGCTATGCATAAGCAGTGAAAATGAATGAAGAAAGAATATATAAGAAAAGCAAATTTGACCTATATGCTTCTGAAATTTTACTCAAACTTTCTGACACACACCTACCAAATAATATCAGCACAAACAGTGATGGAAGAAAGAGGGAACGTAGTTAAATAAAAGTGGAGAAAATTTCTGAAATGAAGAGATCAACAGTAACTTTCCAAGGTTACTGATGACATTTCTATCTAGATGTTCCATGGATACCTCAAACTCAACATAATAATGTAGAAAATTACAAAAAAGCAAATCAAAAACAAAAACACCTCTCGGTCTTCTTTATCTATTTCCCTATTTCTATTAAGAGAGCCATTCTTTCTGTCAAAAAGGCTTAAAATGTCAGGTATCAACTGCCTACCAATCTCCCAAATAAAATACCTTATTAAGAACCATTCATTTTTCCAGAGAAACATATGACATGACCCCTCAACTCCTTTTTCATTTCCCTGCAGTCCAGCCCCATGCCTGGCCAGGAGACTTCAAAACAAAACATTAAGCATGTTCTTTCTCTGCTCAAATAATGGCTCCTGGATACCTACACCCAACCTGACCTCAAGGCCTTTCTGCCTCTCCATCTCACCAATATCTCCCCAACCCAGTCCAACAACTCATCTTTTCAGACTTAAATTAATTGATTGGATTATTCTGTCCTCTGAACACCTGGAGTATCTTGTCTCACAATGTGTTCACCTGTTGTTAACTCTTTGTCTTATCGTCTCTGTCTTCCATGTTGAAAATCCCCTTCTGCTTCAGTGAATAGCAAGGTAGTGTCCTGGTTAAAAGGGTAAGTCTTTGTGTACATGTGCTGAGTTCCCATCTTTGTTTCCTGGCTGTGCAAGCTTAGATAGTTATTTAAATTTTCTATGCCTCACAGCCCTCAAGTGTAAAAGGGAAATAGTAAGATGATAACAGAGGGCTCCTGTCCATATTAAGCCACTCAGACCAATGTAAAGTGATTACAATAGAGCCTGGCAGTTAACAAACATTCAACAAATTTTAGCTCTTTCTAGGCATGGAATTCCTAAGGGCTTCTTTAGACCCTTTAATTTTTAATTAATTATATATCTTTTCTCATTTTGCAACATTTTGTTGACCAGTTTATTGATCTCTCGTATGCTTATTTGGCTTTTATATGTTTTGCCTTCTCAACAATCCATGCTGAATTCTAAGCTACCCCTTCCACACATGTGGCAAATTTTCAAACAAAACATTAAATACATTAAAAAATAGGCATTGAACTAGAAGTGAGAAAATCTAAGCCTAAATCCAGATAAGTCCTAACCATAATTGATATAGACAAATCTGGTAATTCCTCTGTACTTCAATTTCTTGACCCATAAAATAGTTAATAGTCCCTTGGATTCTTGATGATCCTTCATTACACGGAGGTGGACCCACTTTGAGCCAGTGATCTATATAGGGTTACAAGTGCTGGCATTATACTCATTGTAAGGCCTGAACAAGTACTTGTTAATTGTTTAACTGACAAAATGGCACAAAATTTAAATATTACCATTACTTTGAACTGAAGAAATGTTAATTTTTTCAAACTGCTGCAAAAGTTTGGTTTTCAGGGAACTGAATTAAGAGTTTAGAGACCAGAGTTCTCGCTACTATTCAGATCTTTAGTAAATAACGTATCCTAATTCGGTGCCCACTCTAAGCCTCTTGGAGACTAATACCAACCCGGTCTTGGCCCATAACAGAGATCTGTGATACAATAAGAAACCCATTCCTCGAGACCTTTTACTGCCATCTGCTGGAAAATTGTAAAATAAATATGTATTCTATCACCACAACCATGAGTGGCGCCCCCTGGAGTTGTTCATCATACAATCTATACAACCATTCCTAAGAACAATGCTGAATAAGGTATCTGAGGCACTATATGCATTCAATACATGTTTGAGAAATGAGTAAATGATGAATGAGCCACCCTTATCAATGAATTAAATTATCTCTACCCCCCTCAATATTTGTTTTGATTCACAGAAAAGTTTGTGACAACTTCAAAACATTGAATAAATGGAAGGTTTTTAAACCATGGGCAGATTTGTCTGTATTCATAATATACTTCTGACATAATAATGCCTGGCATTATTTTATAAAATTACATTTTATAGGAGCCCTACACACATCTATTATCACAATTGCTCCTCATGGCAGTATAGCAACAATCAGATATATTTATGTCAGATTTTCAAATAAGCAAGACTTAATGGTCGAAACATTCTGATTTCAAATCCGATGTTCTTTCCTCTTTCCTGTTTTTTTAATAAAAAAATGGAGCTAAGAAAATTCTGACCAACTAACCTCAATTCCTTAAAACAGTCATCCATTGATTGTTACACTTGTAAAATTCCCTATCATACCCCTTAACTATTTAAATTCAGACAAGTCTATGCCTTGTAATGGTTGATGAATTGTTAGTGGCCCATGTGAATATGTGACACCAGGAAGTATGTTGATAACCATTTGGAATCAGCACTATTATAACTGTAACATTGTAAATAGTTAAAAGTTATTAAAATATTTTAAATAGTGCCATACTGAAGCACTTTTATTTGCTGAACAATTAAAAATACCTTGGCTCTATGAAGCTCAGGAAGATTACATTTAATAAAGGCATAAAAGCACTGGGGGCATTTCAAAGTGTTCTCATAGCATATAATTTGGAAAATTAAAACTATTTTATAATCTTTTAAATTGGTCTATATCCAGTATAATTGGGAGAGTATAAAAGGCACAGGGAATTTAGAATCTAGATTAATAAAATTTGAAAAACAATAATATCCCCTTTATCAGAACATTAAAATTATTAAATTAATTTTGCATACAACACCACCCAGAGGACTCATTTAATTCTGGACCAAAATGAAAACAAACAAACAAACACACACAAAAGCAATTCAGACTTGTGCTACCACTTATCAAGCACTTTCTTCATGCTTTCAAAAGTTCACTGCTATGAGATTGACCCTGAAAACAGATAAATTAAAATCATTTCCTAAATGTCAAAAGCCAGAGAGAGCAGCAGGTCTAGTTCCGAGGACCTTCTGATTGGCAACCTTGTTTCCATTCACATTACTGCCTCCCAAAGAAATAGACAAAAACAAATGACACTGTTCGCTTGGTTACCAGCCTCAATTTCCATAGCTCATTTCTCAGTCCCATT
This sequence comes from Spilogale gracilis, assembly GCA_004023965.1. Classification (NCBI taxonomy): domain Eukaryota; kingdom Metazoa; phylum Chordata; class Mammalia; order Carnivora; family Mephitidae; genus Spilogale; species Spilogale gracilis. The sequence continues at coordinate 50,611 of PITA01005452.1, read as the reverse complement.
ACAAACTAGCTCTATGTTTGAAAGAAAGCCATTTTATTTACTAAATTATATGAAGTTTGACTTTCTTCTTGTATTGAATGAGAGTTATTTTCATCCATTAATTGCTTCTCTAATGGGACATTACCTCTGGAAGAACATTAGCCCACTATGTCATTGAAAAGACTCACTGGACTCTGGGGGCCCACCACCTTCCCTTCCTGCTCTTCTGCTGGGCTCCAATTCAGCATTAGAAATTAAAGTGGCCAAATGCACTGCTTAACTCCTTTGACACAAAGCAGGAAAGGAAATCCTCTGGGTTGTTCATTGACAATTACGATATTAATTCACACAGCCTATCTTCTCTAACTGCAAATGCATATGGAGTTGATTCAATAGAAACATTGCAAAAGAGGCTGACATCAAAGAATTAGAGTAGAGTAGATGAAAAAGGACGTGAGAGAGGCTGTCTGTAGAAGAGCCTACACTGAAGACCGGTTTGTGGAGCCCTTCCTATAGAAGTGAAACTCATAGTCACCCACACACTAGGAGGCACCCACACACCCACACTTCCTGTAGAAGTGAAACTAGTAGTCACCCATACACTCCCCATACCCCCCCCACGCTTTACTTTTAGAAGGTACACTTCTCTAATGAATGATGACTTACACTTCACCATAAAGAGACAATGTAAGCAGATGCCTCTAACTTCAACTAATTAACTGGGCAATTCACCTCCCTCTCCCCATGATTTTGGCTTAGGTAAGTGTACTAATTGTATGGTTGAACTGGATTGCAAAAGAGATGATGAGCTCTGTTTTTACCTTACAGTTTCATATGAAAATCCTTCTATTTACTTTTGATGGAGAAGTATTCATCATACTAGATGAATAACCATCCAGTAATAGATGTTTATTAATCACACTTGAGTAATTTTTAAAAAAGGAGAAGATAATAATTTTATAGAAAGTGACAAAGCTTCAGCAAAGCAGCACATACGTATTACAGTTTGGGAACTGGGATTTACATGGATCCAAACAGCAAATGCACGGTTAATCACAGACTCAGGTTATTACTTGAGATTATGATGACCAAGACTGTGACCAAGTTTTGAATACAGAGAAAAATAACTGCAGAAGTTAAGAGTTAACGAATCTCCTTTCCATTGACAATTAAATTCAGAGTTGACAATTAAATTCCAACCTTATTTCATTAGATATTAATCTTTCAGTGGAAATGAGAGGCTTTTAAAAAAGTATTTCTGCTATAATAAAAAAGGCTCTCACTATAGTAGAACAATAATGTTGTGTTGAAAGTTAAAACTATTAGACCTTGTTAGCTAATTATGGTATTGGCATCCACTTAAGTTGCTCAGTTTTTCACTTCTGTCATTTTCTGCTGTTCAACTGCTGCAGTTCAAAACGTTTTGACTACTTAAAAGGGAATACATCATCGTTGCCTTTCCCCAGTCTAACTGCACACCACTTTCCAAAGCAATAGCTTCAATCATGCTTCATAAAATCCCCGGCAAGTATATTGTTGGAAACATAAATCAGCAAGCTGGGATTTTAGTATTTCTAAGACAAGCCCAGGGATCACTAACTGGAGGCTTTTCCATAGCCCCATTTACAAAAGAATAAACAAAATTATGAGTTACACTGGATCCCTTTTTTCAAAAACTGCTCCAGTGGTGTGTCTAATACTTGCTTCTGCATCCTTAATTGGAGGACAAAACACTGGCATAGGAGAATTGGACTCCAGGATCAGGACTGCTGTTTCCCAGCATCTCCGACTTCATTAGGACACATGACACAGAAGTACTACATGTTCACTTTCACAAAAGCTGGGTCTCTCTGATATGCATCTATGCTTCTATGAGTGCCATGCATTTTTAAATCACACTAGATAGATCTTCAGAATCATGCTCCCCTCCTTCCCTAGGTTCCCTTTCAGGCATGCTTCAGTTTTAGAGCCCCTCTTAACAACCACCCTGCATTCTGAATTATAAATTAGAGGAATCACAATTTCAGAAATGTCACATATACAGACCCAAATTAAATTATGTCTACATATATTTAAACATTCCTAGATTTCTCTTTTATCCTCCAAATTCCGACACCCTTAATGTCTATTAATGTAAATTCAAAGACTCCACCACTGAGACATATTTCTTCTCTGACCCAGTCACAATGTAATCATAAGTCTGCATAAACTTGTTTTCTATTATGCTCCCATCTTACTCCACACTAGCTACACTTGGTTAATCGCAGTGGTATTTTAATCACAATTTTCAGGGACTACTTCTCAGAATTTACTAGTACCTGTCTATGTTATAAATGAACAGTTAAACATAATCAGCAGCTCTGCAAAAATGAAAGCAGCATATCTGTAGGGCATAAAGTATATGTCGATCTTTGCTATAATAGTGATAAAATTAACTGGGCTAATATCGGCTTCAGATGGATATATCTGCAATTTTGCTATGACTGATATTTGCATACTCTATATTATTAAGGGGAAATGAGCAACATCTTACCAAGACACTTTATAAACTACAGCAACATTCAGTATTTGCATTCTGATTTCTGAGCATAAAATCTGCATCCAATCATGTTTCATCAGCCATTAACACTATATAGCTTTAGGGAGGTGAGGGCAGAGAAAGCAAGGCTTCATACCCAAAATGTCAAGCCCTGCTGAAGAATGAAAGAAGGACCCAGTGAGTGTGGAAGAACAGAAACAACCATTTCTGATTTTAAAATGGAGTTCTACCACCCCCTGCTGGACCGAATGAGCAACACAGAAGAGACTAGAAAATGCTTAGAACTGAATATAGTAGAGATATTTTAACTTGTCTTGTAATTTATGTTTTCTCGAAAAACAATTTTCATGCCATACTAATAATATAACAATCTATGCAATTATTATACATCACAAAATTACAGCTATTTCATTTTTCTTTAAAGACTTCCACCAATGCATGTTTTAGCATTTTGTGTTCCCAATTAAATGTCCAAACTTGTCTGGACAGTTGAAAATGTTTCCATTTATTATAAATATATTTTATGTGAATGTGAACTATCCAAACAAAGCAAGATACATTCAGATCTATCTCTATACAGATAAACAGAGGTAGCTTCCACAAATTCTCTCAGGTTATTCTAGTAAGCTATTCATTTTTTTTTTTCCTCAAGAGATAAAAATCTCACCAATTCGACAACAAGCTAAAACATCCCTTACAGGTGTAATTACAATTTGACGCTATAAAAATTTTCAACCTTGATGTATTAACAAGGGTGGGGGGTGCTGAAAATGAATGACTGCAACACATGCCTAGTTTTATCCATTTGCTGTCTTACACACAACATCCATGGCCCCTCTCTTAGTTTCAATAGAAATAAACCATCATCGTTCACTTCCTAGTCAGGAACTGGGGTCTTGGGAAAGGGGAAAAAAAGAGTCTCTAAGAATCCCGTTTCTTGCACACAAGATATGTCACAAACGAGTTTAATGCTGATAGTTTTTGCTGCTTCTGTAAATCATCGTCATTCCCTTTCCTTCCTCAACCTCACATATTTAGCTGTTAATACACACCAACATACTCATCCAATTTTTGATAATGAAAATCAGAGCAAGCTAGATCCCCCCCAAAAAAGCAGTTTGCCTCGATCTCCTGCTCACTGACGCCAATCTCCAATTCTCTATTTTCTCTTATTTAAGGGTCTCCACAGAACAGATATAATTTTTAGCGGCAGCTAAAATAAACAGTGAAAATAATAACAACAACAGTAACTATAACTTAAGTTCTTTCATTTAATTCTTCTTCTGCCTCCCTCTGCTTCTCCTGGTTGGGTGGAAGGGGGAGGGAAAGTAAATGCAATAAAGCACCACACTCCTACCTTGCCCGCTACTGACAAGCAACCCGAGCAGGTAGAAGGAGAGGAGGAGGCTCATGTTCAGGACGTGACACTGGAGGACAGTTCCAAAGTTATTAAGTCCAGCCCTGGAGAGAGAACCTTCCGCTGCCACGGCCGCCTCAGCTAGAGCCGCCGCCGCTCCGGGGTGCCCCAGCCGCCCGCAGCCCGCGCGCTCCTCCTCGCAAAGTGACTGCAAGCTCCGCTCCTTGCCGCACTATATCCAGGCAGCGGCGGCGGCGGCGGCGGCAGCGGCAGCAGCAGCAACAGCAACAGCAGCAGCGGCCGCCGCGGCGGCAGCAGAGCCGGGCGGGGAGGGAGGCGGGGGCGGGGGCGGGGGCGCGGGGCGGGGAGGCGCGGCCGAGGTGTATCCCTCCGCGCCTCACGGCGGCCGCTTCTCCCGAGACGCGCGTCCCCAGGATTCGTCCGCAATCGAGCTCGGAAAGACGGGTTCGGTTCCCGGTGCCTCCGGCTAGAGTGGCCGCCGGATCGGGCTGGCACGGGCACGTCTCCGAGTGGCGACCGCACGCCCAGCCTGAAGGCGACCCGCACGTTGGCGGACGCCCCTGGGTCGAGAAAGGAGAGCAGCCTGGAGTTCCTGCACCGCCGCCGGCCAGTTCGCGGAAGTCGGCAGCTCGAGCCGATCCTGATGCTGCAGGCGGCCACCCTGCCCCGGGCTCTAAGCGCGCCCGGGTTTAGCCGGAGCGGGAGATCTGAGGGCGGGCGGTGTATTCTGCCGCTTCCATTCCTCCAAGGGCGTGGGAAGGGAAAGAGTCTGTCTCTCCCAGGCCTTCCCTCTCTCTCAGCCCTTCAGCAGGCTGCCCTCTTCCCACGCTTTCCACTCTGCGGCGGTAGAGGGGAAGCAGTTGTCCTCTAGGGTCTACACTGCCTGTCTCTCCGGTTGTAGAGAGTAGGCAGAAAGATGGGAATGGTGTTTCTCATCCACGTCGACCCACTGCTGTTAAGAGTAGGTACTAAAGGGAGAGATTGGAGAGGGGGCGAGATGTTGGAAGGGCTGCGTTAAACTCGGCGGTCAGGGTTAGCCGCGTCCTTGGACAAGTCCAAAGTCTCCCCTAGCCACTCTCAGCGGGCTCTGCCTTCGGTCCCCAGCGCACAGCACGGGCCAGGTCCCCGAGAGGAGTGCGACGAGGGAGGTCCTGGATATGTACAGAGATGAGTTGCGCGGGTTCTTCCCCAGCCCGCCCAGCACCGGAGCACACACCTGCGTGTGCGCGCGTGCGAATTGGAGTAAGGAGCCGTGGCAAGCTCCCAGAACTAACTCTCCTCCTTCTCTGAAGGTTGGGGTATATCATTATGTCTCCTGGAAGGCTAAGAAAGGTTTATCAGTGCGATGTCAGGACTGTGGCAAGAGCGAATAAGAGGCAGACTCCCTGGCCCCAGGGCCCTGGTCGGTTGGCCAGGGTCAGAGTGCCCTGCTAGAACTGACAATGGATCCTTCCGGTCTGCACAGTCGTTCTGGTTCCTTAGGGTACTCAACTGCCTCACCCCACACCCAGCGAGACCATTGGCCATTTCCTTATCAGTAAGGATGCAGAAGTAGGAAGTAGGAGGGGATAAAAATATTGTAGAGCTCAGAATCCAGCCCCAAACCCCCTCCCCTCAGGCCCCGAACCTCCCTGCAACACACACACACCGGAATTTGATGCTGAAATGCAGGTTTCCCTGCTTTAGAGAGGCCAAAGGGATAGAGTAGAAAGGAGCTAACACGGATAGGGGAGATACTGTCTGTGATTTGTGTTCCCCAGGCAAAATGCAATCTTCTTACACAGAAGATCCACTTACTTGTCATCTGGGATGGGTTTTTGAGATGAGTGGAGGCAAAGGCAGCTGTCAACGTATGTGATGGCTGAAGTCTAACCAATGGCTCTCTCAGCACCTCTCAGTTTGAGAACCTCGTCTTTTATTTGATTTTAGAGTAGTATATTTAGGACAATATATTTAGGAAGTTCTTTTGTCAAAGCTCCCACCTCACACCCTTTCTTCCTTCTGGGAGGCACTGACTGTACTTAAGTAAGGTCATAGCAGCTCTTTGCAGGAAAGGGTGGAAGCAGCACATTTCTGGGTGTGAAAACGACTTCTTTATTTTCAGTTCCTGATTTCTGTATGGAATCAAGAAATACTACACACACAAACACTCACATACAGACAGTCACTCTCTCTCTCTTTCACACACACACACACACACACACACACACACACACACACACACACACCTGGTAATCTTGACAATTAGATTCCCCTCTATTTGTAAGTCAAATTACTTTTTATTTCAGACAAAGGGTTGAACTATGCCAGAAGAGAATTTGACTGGTACCCTTTAAGGTAATTTAGCTATAAAATCTTCTCAGAATATGGTGGAGGGAGGAAAGAAGGTAGCAATGATCCATCAAATATTAATGAAATTTCTTAGTAGAGGTTTTTAAATCTGTGTACAAACTATCTGTGTGAGAGAGAATGGGAGAGAAAGGGAAAGTAAGTGTGTGTGTGTGTGTGTGTGTGTGTGTGTGTAGGTTTATATACCTGTGTGTAATAGAAATAATGAAAAAATAAAGCACCAGTACTCAGGAATATACAAAGTGATATAGGGATTGGTCCTACCCTCAATTTGTTAATAGTGTTATTGAATAGATCAAGAATAAACACAAGATTCATTCATATAAATCAGGTTGTGAGAGCATCATAAAAGAAAACAGAATAGTATTGGGGCACAAGAGGAGGTGACCATTTTTGAATAGAGGACTGAGAATGGCTTCAGGAAGCTTTGAAGAAAGAGGAGAAATTAGATATGTAGAAACATGGATAGGACAGAGAGGAACTTAAGCAGAACTTGCAGATGTGAAGAACAGCGAGAAGTCTAATTTGAAAAAAGTACTGTGTAAAATGTAAACATTGGATGGAGTTAGAAAAGGGGTCTAAGGCCATGTTATGCTAAAAAAATCATAATAGTAATTACAATTTCTCAGAATAGACATGCATGGTCAAGAAGAGCCAGAATGGCTGTCCCTCCATCCCTGAGACATAAGTTTTGAGCTGTGTACCCATGAGAAGATTATCACACAAGCTCTTGGTGGTTGTGTGCGTTGTTAGCCTGAATTATGTTGTCATGAGGTCTTTACAGCAGGGTGACACACACTCAAAGAAAGCCTTCCCACACTTGCTAACACTACTTCTTAGCCAAAGGTAGAAGTGCCCCTCCAGGACTCCATCCAAAGCACATCCATTCCCTGTTGCAGTGACAAAATGATAGGCAACCTGCCATTTGCCTTGGTCAGTTCTGCTCCACAACCAATTGCCAGTGTGAGAATAACTTGTAGAAAATGTACCTTTGCCCACTGCCCTCCTCCCCACTCTAGACCCATGCTTCCCACCTGCAAACTGACTGCTATTACCAAATGTACCAAATCTCTGAACGTGATTAAGCCATGTGTACTGGGCAGGATATAAAAGGTAAAGAAATGCATCCTCCCTCCTTTATGTGACTCATAATTACACTGAAGACAGATTATCATAGTGTCCATCTCCCTGAGAAAGTGTTTGAGAAGTTTAGTTGGGGCGTTAGTTTTTCTATTTATAAAAATAAGAGAAATTTGAGCAGGACTCAGGAAGCTGTGAAGAGCTGAGTAGTAGGAAATATCAGCAGGACTGGATGCATGGTTAAATGAAAGCAGATGAATTTGTTTTAAAAGAATCAATAAAATGAACATGAAGGAGTAGCAGAGAGATAGAAAACGATAAGGTGCATTATGTGTGGAAATTATCTTTTCAGAGAGATTCTACTTCTTCCATCTGAATCAGTTCTTGCAAAAGGCATACAGGTGCACAATCCACACATAGATCCCAGGCGTGAATGGTATGTTGTGGGCAGGATTTAAACATTGTTTCTGTTTGTGTATTTCTGATGTTATTTTTGTTTAGTCTCTGTTAACAGAATTCACGTGTGTTAAGATCGTACTATGAGCAAATGGGACATTCTGTGTGTTCATTTATATTTTTGAAATGTCGTAAATCATTATACCCATTAATTTACTTGTCTAGAAGATTGCCTGTTTTGACTTTTTTTTATTATCAGGAACGAAAAAAATTCACTGTATATATAGGCAGATAGCCTGAAACCTGTATAAATAGATTATCCTGCTACTGCTTTTCCTTCTCCATTAATGCCACTTTTTCTAATGGTCATGCCTTTGAAAATAATTTCATCTTTCTTGATACAACATCACTTTAGATGGCTTACCAGGCTATTTGTGAGCATCTGACAGTAGCTACTATAGCAGTCGACTTTAGATTTTAACACCTTCCTTTGTAAATGCTTTACTTTCTTAGCTATCCTATTTGAAATTAAGAAACAGAAGGGAGAGATTTATGATACTTTAGGCACCCTAATTGTCACAGATTCTTACTTTTTAATTTCTTTCAAGATACATGGGGTCATTTTCCTTCATGGCTACTTCATGTTCCCTCCGGGCAAATAACTGCTCGCTTCACGTCGAAATTATGCAATAATTGCCTATAATTTGCCACTTGCCAGAATAATATTTTCTTAACTCTCAGGGGGTATTATATTTTTCTCTGTCAGGACATTCCTGGCAAATATAATGATGGACAGAACAGATAAGGTAACCAACCTATAACACCTTGACAAAACCGTGATTGACATGACTTCAGGAATATAGTCGGGACAAAGAGAGGCAGGAGAAAGGAATCAAGCGGTGGCTAGCAATGAACCTATTTGATATGACAGGGATCATAATGGGAATTGCTGGTTGCCCAAATATTGATCACAACACTCAGAAATCATATTTTGGTCCATAGGTAGTATTGACCAAGGTGATGTCTGCACAAATCCTGTCATATGGAGGGCAGTGATTACATCCTAGATAACAGCAAATCCTTCATATCTGGCAAGTGATCCCATACAGGTATAGGTTTGAGAGGAAGCAGGACATTAACCAAATGCATTTTGGAAGGACAGATACAATAGGTAGTTAAATTTGAAAATCTCTTATTGCCTAGGATTATTTGGTTGGTTCCTTAATAAAATTATGTTTCTGTTAATTTCAAAGTTAGATAAGAGATTCTACTAGTAATAGGCAAGCTACTGGTAGCAAGGAAATTCCCTCTTATATGTTCACAAACCATTACTAGTGTCCCTAATAATTAACCAATGCACATTATTTGAACATATGTATTCTTTTATTTTAATGTGAATTATTAAGGTTAAAAATACTTGTATTTTATATTAATGAGATGATCCTCACTCATTAAAAAGTAATGATACATTTTCCCTACAGCCATTTTTAATCATTAGTCCTCTTATTTAAATGAATATGTACTTAACACCTGTTACTAGATTTGATAACCTTCCTAAAATTTAGGAACTCAATACCTATGGAATAAATGGACTTGATAATATATAAATAAGATAGAGAAATGAAATGATATATCTGTACATGTTTTATTGCAAATTAATATTTATTTACTATGCCCAACTTCCTGCATTCTGACAATTAAAAAATTAAAAATGTCTATACCCTATAAGCCAGACACTTTGGCCCATTTTATTCAATATTTCATACATATATTTTTTTACCATGGCTTGTGATAATATCATTCACCTTGTTTCATATTTGAAATTAATATTTTACATTGTCATTAATTTCTGCAAATATAAATGTAATAACTTTATTTGATTATGTTGACTATACCCTAATATATTTAACAATTTTCCTACACAGGCATTTAGTGTTTTTATATAACTTTTATTCTTATGAAAAACACTGCAATGTGAATATTGTTGCCCATAAAGCTTTGAACATGGTAGTTTTTATGCATAGGCCTCTAGGAGTTGTATAACTTGGTTTTAAAATATAACCATTTGTTAGTAGTGGATTTATATTGCATACACTGTTTCTCTTAAATGTATAATTTATCATCTGATCAAGAAAACCTAAAATCACTCACATTATCATAGCCATTTATTATATTTACATTTTATATTTAAAGTCTGAATTTCCTGAGAGATACTATTCTGTGGTTCTTCATTTTATCATCTTCAACTAAATTATCAGACTCTAGAAAAACTGTCAAATTTAAGATGAAGTGAAGAACATCTCCTTAATATCCTATGTCCTTTTAATGTTATTTTTCTCCTTCAGGATCCCCAGAGTCTCGTTTTCTTTATTAGAATAAGATGTTGAAAAGCTCTGTAATTGTTAATAACCAAATAGTTTTAATTTCTCTAGTTCATCATTAAGCTTTCCCTTCCATTTTCACTCTACATCTACAGGATAAACATCAGTCTGAGCATCCCAGTGTATTTGCTATCAGGGATACCTGTGGGTGCCTGAGAAATGCGGCATCTTTCACACCTAAGACCTGGTGATTGTTTGTAATCCCAACACCATCTTGTGCTATTCTCGCCATGGAGGTTACTTTTTACCAGCTTATATATAAATGGCTACCGAAGGCTAGACCCCTCTTTCTGTTTCTCTTCACTTGAAGCCTAAACGCATCCACCTGACTTAATTGCTCAGAGCTCAAGCAGAGATATTCAATAAAGCATATTGAAAGCTTGAGAGTAGTAGAGACACAATCAAACACAGAAAGAACCAACCTCGAGTAATGGATACCACAGTACAACCACTTTGGAAGATGCTGTGGCAGTATCTTACAAAGCTAAACCTAGTCTTACCATATGATCCAGCAATTGTATTCCTTGGTATTTGTCCAGAATAGATGAAAATTTATGTTCACACAAAGACCTGTGCACACATTCATGACAGCTTTAGTCATATTTGCCAAAACTAGAAGCAACCAAGATGTCCTTCAGTAGGTGAATGGTTAAATAAAGAATGGAATATCATTCAGCACTGAAAAGAAATGAGCTACCAAGCCATGAAAAGTCATGGAGGAACTTCAAATGCATAGTATTAAGTGAAAGAAGCTAATCCAAGAAGGCTACATGTTATAGGATTTTGATTAGATGACTTTCTAGAAAAGGTAAAATTATGGAGATGATAAAAAAGAGTAAGGAGAGATTAAAACATGGAGCACAAAGGACTTTTCAGGTAATGAAAATACTCTGTGTGATAGCATAATGATTGCTACATGTTATACATTTGTCCCAAACCATCAATGTACAACACCAAGGGATCCTCCAGGTATACTATGGACTTTGGGTGATTAAGATGTGTCAGTATAGCTTCATTCCTGGTAAAAAAAATGTACCATTCTCATTATTGACCTTTATAAGAGGGGAGGCTCTGCATTAATGGGGGCAGGAAGTTAATGGGAAATCACTTTACTTCACTCTCAATTTTGTTGTCAACTTAAACTGTTCTAAAAAATGGTGTATCTCAAAAGAATAGTTACTTACCCATTCTATAGACTATGGCCACTTCATCTCTCCATATTGAATCCCCTTATTGGATGTTCTTTCTTAGTGCTGTGAATTGTTTTAGGCACCAATTACCTTCCCAAGAAGACTTTCTCTAACCCAGTCCTTCATAGCTGAGGACTATTTAGTTCTCCAGGAAACATTTGACAATGTCTGGAGCCCCTTTGATGATCATGATTGAGAGGACGGTGCTACTGACATCTAGTAGCATACTACAATGCACAGAACTGCCCTCCACAGTGAATAATTATCCAAAATGCCAAGGTGAGAAATTTTGCTCTAAACTGGATCGCCAGTTGGTTAAGTGTCTGCCTCTGGCTCGTGTCATGATCTCAGGGTCCTGGGATCAAGCCCTGCATTGGGCTTCCTGCTTATTGGGGAGTCTGCTTCTCCCTCTCCCTCTCCTCTGTCTGCCTACTCATGTACTCCCTCTCTTGCATACACTTTCTCTCTCAAATAAATAAATACATAAATAGTAAAAATAAATAAAATAAACTGTCTTTCTCAGGTTTACTCTAGCAGCAATTTGTTTGCTTCTTTTTTTTTTTTTTTTTTTTTTTTTTTTTTTTTTTTTTTTTTTAGATTTTTATTTATTTGACAGAGAGAAACATAGCCAGAGAGGGAACACAAGCAGGGGGAGTGAGAGAGGGAGAAGCAGGCCTCCTGCCGAGCAGGGAGCCCAATATGGGACTCGATCCCGGGTCTCTGGGATCATGACCTGAGCCTAAGGCAGTCTCTTAACCAACTGAGCCACCCAGGTGCCCCTTGTTTGCTTCTTTAAAACCAAAGTGTTCTGAGTGTAATCCTCATCTTCCAGAATAAAATTTGACCCTAGATGTAGTGTTACCTTCTGTGGCCCAAAAAAAGACAATAATTATAATGGAAAATTAATTTCCCAAAGTTTTTTCCCTCAATTTAAATGATATTATGTGCTGGACCCCAAGGGGAAAAATGCATTTAATAGAGCAACCCCAAGGGCATTCCATATGCTTTACATAAAATGTCTTTATTTAAGTATAATTTTATGAGCATAACATATAAGAAGCCCAGTCTGTCAAGTCCTACTGATTATACAGAGCTGACTTCATGAAGTCAGAAATATCCCAGAAAAACAGATGTATATGTGCCTTATATTGAATATACCTATATTGGGTCTTATATATCCGTATTTAAAGATTCATCAGTGGAATCCCTTCCAGAATGAAAACATGTATAACCCATGCTCAAAAATGTGGACATTGTTGGGGCACCTGGGTAGCTCAGTTAGTTAAGCAACTGCCTTCAGCTCAGGTCATGATCCTGGAGACCTGGGATCGAGTCCCACATTGGGCTCCCTGCTTGGCGGGAAGCCTGCTTCTCCCTCTCTCACTTCCCCTGCTTGTGTTCCCTCTCTGGCTGTGTTTCTCTCTGTCAAATAAATAAATAAAATCTTTTAAAAAAATGTGGACATTGCTAACAGTTTGCTGACATGGTGACTTAAATTATGATCTGTACCTCATTTAACAAACTGTTATATGTCCAGAATGCTAAGGTAATTTTACAAGTTTTTTTTTTTTTTACTTTAACTACTAAGCTATTGAGGAAATAGTTCATAGATAAGAAGATGCGTCAAGAAAAAGTAAAAACTTGGTTTGGTTTCCAGAAGACCCATCAGAGACATTTCTATAGATAAAAAGCATAAAGAAATAGTTTATTTTGTTTACTGTTAGATTTCCAGTGTTTAGAACCCAGAAAGTGACAAGGATTCAATAAATGTATGTTGAATGGATGTGTAAAAGTAAAAACAATGGAGAACTGATAACTAAGGAGAATGTCAATGAAAATAAGGACTACTTTATATCTGTTGCCTTTTGACTACAGCCCGCTTTTAAGATCAAAGCAGAATTCAAAGTTTCTTTAATCATCTTTCAGAGAAATTTTATTTTTCTACAAAGAGTTATTATTTAAAGAGTATTTTACCATTAAGTGATATGAACCCTGCTTCAATATTCTTAATACTTTGCCATATACTAAGCAAAACTGAGAACAATGGCATTCATACTGGCTTACAGCCACTCAAGTAAATCAGGGATGTAGACACCTTGTGGTCATTAAAAATGAAGCCAGGTAAAGCGGAATGGGATGTGTCTGGGGGCTTCTGATCTGTCTAGAGAATTGCTCCATACTCACCCACACCTTAGTGTCTTTCTCAGTTTCTCTCCTCTGGCTTTATGGTTACCTAGCTCCTCCTTTTAGCATGTCAGCTTTGCAGTCCAGTTTTATATTGTCTTTCTCAGCTTTGATATTGACCCTTCCTTACCACTTCAAATCAAATCTTCTGAGATTTCACAATCATCTCAGGCCTCCTGCCATGGAAACTGACCCTTGCCTGGATTCACCCACCAGTTTAGGGCTCAATCCCTCCCCTGCCCTCAGAACTGTTTCCATAATAACACTAATGAATAGCTATCAAGAGGAGCTCTCAGAAAGGCAAACATAGCAGTGCTCCTACTTAAGCTACAGTGCTTGTCCCGAAGGTCTGGGGTCATTCTTAAATAAATTGTGGAATTATTTAATTTATCAGAGTTGAAGCAACAGTGTCCTAAAATACTGGAGAATCTGTTTTTTAATATACTCCTGAAATAGAGCAGCCATGTTTAAGAATCTTTGTGATATTGAGAAACAAGCTAATAAGGGCTACAGAGAGGAAAATGCTATAGGGAGGAAGCAGGAATAAGGCAATTTCCATGAAGCCTAGTACTTGAATATACTTTTTACTGCTGCCCTTATTAAAAAAATAATTATACCTAATGCACCTTGAAATTAGCAAATGGTAATATTAAAGAGTGGTCATAAAATGTAACTTCAAAATTCATTGTTCATACAAGATAGAAAATCAATGTTCAGAAAATCTTTTTCAAATTACAGGTGGTGTCTCAAGAAAGTATCACAGTAGTACCTAAGTGTAGTATAGTAAAATCAGGTTCATTCGGTATTAGAAAGGCCAAAGTGTTGTTTAACTCAAGGTTTCTGTCTTAACTCCATTTAGTTGTACATATTATTTGGTAGATTTACAAGACATTTTTCGTCTTTGATATCAGAAGATCTACTAAACGTAATTTATTTATAAGCCTCTTATGCCCGTATTTCCTTTTACTTATAAATAAATATCCAGTGGTAAACTAAACATTTTGTTCTGGACCCTATCATCGTTTGTATTCCACACTCAGTCAAAGGGATGAGAAAGTTTAGATGGAACATATGAGTCTGACTCTCTAAGTTTGCAAATGAAAAAAATTGACACTAAGAAAGATTAAATGACCTGCCCAATTTCATTGAGCTTCTAGAGCAAAACTATAACTTGAATCCAGAGTAATAATTTTTCTGCTACAGAATGCTTAAAAATGGAGAAATGCAAGATCAATTTCCTAATCACTACATAATATAATTCTATAATTTATTTCCTAAATGAAGTGTGAGAGTATTGCTTGTTAAGATATTTTTTAAAAGTTAGATTCCACTCTAATGATTTCAGAGGAGCAGTTTTATTTATTGGTGACTCTGATGGCATTATTATATATTAATAGATTCTTTCTTTTTAATTCAGCTTTCATCTCTAATTACCAAAGTGACTATAGCTACCAATGCCAAAAACTGATTTAAAAGTGCAAAACCGAGCCAAATCATCACAGGCTGACAATTTATTGGCTAGAATTCCCAAATATCTAGTTTATATATATTTTTTCTAAATATGTCTGATCAACAAAATCAACGCTCAATAAGTAACAGGTAATTGGCTGTAATCACCTCTTTAAGCATAATGCAAAGAGAGAGCACACAAGTTAGAGGAGGGTTTATTAAATGCAGTTAGGTAGTTCAGAAAACATTGTACTATCAGTTCTCAATAGTAGACCTTTTTCTTTTTCTGTGCTCTGTAGCATACAGAATTGCTTTCTGGGGGGAACCTGGGTGCCTCTGTCGGTTAAGTGTCTGACTCTTGGTTTTGGCTCAGGTATTGATCTCAGGGTCATGACATTGTGAGGTCAAGCCCCTCATTATGTCTCTGCACTCAGTGGGGAGTCTGCTTGAGATTCTCTCTCTCCCTCTCCCTCTGCCCCTTCTCTGCACATGCTTACTTTCTCTCTCTCTAAAATAAACAAATTAATAAAATCTTGAAGAAAAAGAATTGCTTTTTTCATTGTAAGTGCTTACTAGATATCTCTTGAAAAGAAAATTTTGATTTGTCTATAATTTAAGTGACTAAACTCTTAGCATGGTGGCTATAATGTAATGAGAAAAACAGCATAGGGTAAAGGTAACTATAGAAGGAAAATACTTATTAATTATGTTTTCTCGTATAATATGAAGTATGCATCTTATCTGCAGTTAGAGATGCTAATATTGACATGTTTGGGTTTGCAACCTTGGGAGCTTCCCAGGTGAAGTCTGAAACCAACCGCCCCAACCCCCATGCAGGGCTGGGAGAGAACAAAGAAAGAGGCCCCTTCCAGATTGGTAGGTGGCAGGTTTAATAAACAAAAGATGTACATATGAGGTTTATCTTGGGTGACTAAAGCTTCAGCAGATCTCTACACCCACCCTTGCCAGAATCTTCAAAGTTTAATGTAGCATCTTTAACAGGGTTCCATCAAGTAAGCCATCCAGATAGTCTCAACAACACATTGCTCTCTCAAGGCTATATCCTTGAAAGTGACTACCACTTTGATGGGTATAATACATACTCCCAGGAGAGGGGAGATGGTGAGGAGCCTCAGGTTGCCCAGTTTAGCTCGAGTGTCAACCAGAGGTCATGTCCTCTTCATGAGCTCTTCCAATAAGATCCATTAGCAATTTGGTAAACTTTGAACAGCTAATATGCTCTATGTACTGAGCTAAGCCCTTGGTACACATCATACAATTTATTCCTCACAGAAACATTATGATACACATTATTATTCCCATTTTATAGATGAGAAGCTAGAGGACAGAAAGCTCTAGCAATGGGGTACAATCAGGGTCATGAAGCGTCAGAGTTATGGTTTGGACACAGGCGTACCTGACTGCAAAGGTCTGTATTTCAATCAGTTTACAACCTCTCCTCTAAATATAATGCACTTCTAAGGCATTTACTAAAGGCACTTACAAAACCAAAGATGTTTTAAAAAGAAAAAATTGGAAAATTTTCAAAATTCCACATGCGGCACAATTTCCATTACTTAGATAACCTAAATGAGGAAACAATCTAATTAAATTAACAAAAATTCCAGATGGAAAGTTGACAATACTTGATTTCTAATAGTTATTATCAAGTTTTGACAGATTAATTATGGCATGTACAACAGATATATACATATTTACATAAAGTCATATAAAACTTATAATTTTAAAAACTATTATCTTATTGGTTGTCAGCAATTAGAAAGAATAAAATGACTTACAAATAAATAATATCCAATATGCTATTAAATAAGTATTAATGACAGCACATCTGTATTTATGTAGAGACATGACATTTAATAATTTTATTTATTATGCATGTTGGATACATTATCACCTATAAGTATCTTTAGCATATACTTAATTTCCCCTAAGTCATAACATTTACAATTTTTTAGTATGTGACATAATAAATTATACACATAAAAGAAGGAAAATACCTGGCTTTCTTTTTGCCAAAAAAGATACTCTTATGAACTACTTAAAAGCACAAAAAAAGCTTAGAAGGAATTTCTTAAAATATTCTGGTAGAAAAAGGATGAAAGAAGCACTTATTTATATTTTGTAGGTCTGAGTGTTTGTAGGAAATTCTCTTCTTGCAACATTTTGAGTAATTTTCTGAAGTGTTCATGAACCAAATTACCGATCTTCATGGAGATGAGTAATTATCCAAACAGAATGCTTCCTTGTGAATACTGCAAACACAATTAAAGAGGCACTAACATAAATTATGCTACAGTGTACCACTCTATCCCTTGTATTTTTTCACTTGGTAAAAAAATCTTGAATATGGCCACAGATCTGTTATTGGTTCTATTTTCATTCTAACATCTTAAAAAGCAATGGCTTTCAAGATACATTTGTCCTTATAAAGTGACAGGATCTGTGGTCTTGACCTTAAGGCTCCTTCACTCTCAGAAATGACCCCTGTGTTTGGGAAAGCTGTCGATGTTTGTGTTGGTTTGATTTACCTGTCTAATTTGGATTGTAATTATGCCCACTGGGTGGGGAATGTGACTAACTTTGTGTTCCGACAGCACCTGGTGCACAGTTGGATTTCCACTAAGTGTTGAATAATCATCTACAGAAATCAATTTAATATTAGCAAAAATAGGCCTCTGTGCAGTGAGATTCCTTTTTGTCTTGAGGAATTATTGGGAACGATTCTAGCTTAGCAAAGAATGTGCCATACTTGGGGTCATTCTGTCCTGTAGGAAAATGCCCCACGTCTCCGGAGTGTGCTTTCTGTCTATAACAGACAAGAACAAGGTAGCAAACTCTGAAATGAATGAAGCACAAATGGGAGCAGGAAAGAGCATGCTTCCCACACTATATTCTTTGGGTATATTCCCTGAAAAGGCTGGCATGGAGGCTTAAAAGCAGATGAAGACCTCTAGGCAATGCATGTGCCCTGTGTTGTCTTCCTTAAACCATGTGGGCACTGAGAATACCTAAGGAGCGTGCCCTAGGATTATAGGATTCTAGAGCTGCAAGACTTTCAGTAGAATTGAACCACGATTGATAGATAGCTTGAAACCGAAGCTCCCAGGTAAATGGCGCGCTCAGAGACATACCCACAGTGCGTGGTAGGTTTTTCACAATGCTACCTACCCTCTCCTAAACCAAAAATAATAAACATTTATTTCTGTCACGGCCATAAGTAGAAAACTCTATGCTTAAAATGGTATTTCATATATTGCTCTTAAAAAATAAACTTTACCCCTGTTTACATTTGTATTTTGTTAGAGAGAAAATAAGTTAAACAAAGACTGCTAGCCCACTCTTTAGTGTGGAAAGTAATGTCATGGTATTATTGATCACTGGACACCATTCAAGCATTTATTAGAAAATCTGATATTTTGTTGTGACTTGCATGATTCTGCCTTTTCTCCTAGGCTCTTTTGAACACTTATATGAAGCGATTTTTACCCTGCATTCCTCCCAGTGGGGTGTTGATTGCCCATCCAAGGCTCATAATTGGTTTGGTTTTCCAGACCCATTACTCTGATATCTGAAATGTCAGAACGATAGTAACATTGGATACATTAACAACTACATTTCAACACTTCTATCTTTAGGTAATGGACTCAGGGCAGAGTGCTTTGATCTATCCTATATTATGGTAGCCACTGGGTCTTTTTCTCTTTCCACAAAATTATGATACAAATGAAGTAATATCGTTTAAAAATCTTGTCAGTCATACATACTGAAAGCTATTCTTTGTGTGTTGTTTGCTATGTAGATAAAAGCCTGCTACAACCTGTACTGATTGCTAAATTATAGGTAATAGTTTGGAACAAACAATTGAATGTGATTTTATAGTTTGGGATCGTACATAACTATGACTTTTGGGGAAGATGTGTTATCTACTTAGAAAGAAAAATACATTCCGGTTCAACATTCATTTGCCTTATCTAACTTGCTGGACCTTTTCTCATGCCCTTTTGAAATAAAAATAATTAGAATAATTAGTGATGCCACTATTTTTGCCTCTATACTAAATCCGCATTTAGGAGTTATACATATCCTCCTTTAAATGGACATGCCATCACTTGATCAATACCTGAAAATTTATTGAATTTAACACACATTATTTTACTTTTGTGCACTTTTTCTTTCCCTGAACTTAGAGAAAACACCATGACAGAGTTTATATGAAAATTTGTACTTCTATCTGGAAATGTGTTTATGTCTATTAAAAAAACAGTGTTTTTGGTTAAATAGAATTACAAAGTACAAAAATTTAAATTAGAAATACAAGGCAGCATTATTCCAACAGACAGAGCTACCAAAAGTAATGCAACTAAATATGGTATATATTCAATTCATAATTTATGTTTTTTTTCTTTTTCAAAGAGACAAAAAATAACTGCCAATTTATGTCTACATCTAGATGGAGAATGATAAGGCCCTTAGCTCTCTACCTGAACAGTAGCTTTTTACTAATTGTCAGGAGAAACCTATATCTATATTTGTATTCCTGTCTCTCACACCTAGGCAAGAAGAAAAATTGCTAGGGTGATAGTTTCTCCTCTAGTCTTTTCTCTGCTGTCTGCTCTCCTGACCCCTGGTGATTCCACATGGTAACCTAGAGTGAAAGCAGAAAGAATTTGTCTTATTTGTGGTCCATGAAAGATGAATAAATTACCTTTCCTTTCCTTCCCTGAGAATCTAATGCCCCATACAACTCCTCTAGTCTACACACATGCAGAAATCCAGTCCCAGTACATAAAGTTGTTTACTGTGTGCTTGGTGGATTGCAAATGAGCAGAAGAAAGTGTGGGAATTTGAGATTAGAGTTTGCAGCTCCTTCTAACAGAGTAGCTCCTTTTACCATAAAAGGATAAAGCTTTTAGAGCTAGGCTTTTAAAAAGATTGGTTATCAACTAGCCACTCCCTCTTTCCAAAACTCCTTTTTTCACATCTCTTACTATATCTCCTTGTCAATGGGAGCACCTCAGACCTCAGCTTGATGCTAAGAGCTTCTCTCTGTTCCTACCTACTGGAGCCATAGGAAAAGGGAGAGCTGAAGGTGACGCTCAACTCCTTTCTTCCCACTAGAGAGATCTGGAGTTGATTTTCTCACTCATTAACCTCAGAAGCAAACACATCTCATGGAGGAAAACTTGCATTTTATTTTCACAGATAATACACTAGAAAGATTCTCAAAGGAAGAAAGGACA
Organism: Spilogale gracilis; assembly: GCA_004023965.1. Classification (NCBI taxonomy): domain Eukaryota; kingdom Metazoa; phylum Chordata; class Mammalia; order Carnivora; family Mephitidae; genus Spilogale; species Spilogale gracilis. The sequence continues at coordinate 30,425 of PITA01005452.1, read as the reverse complement.
TTTCTCCTCTTTTTTTTTTTTTTTCTTATAAGGTTACTTTAAGGCAACAATAAGTGGTTAAAATGTCACTATTGTACAAAGGAGCTGTAGATTTCTGTCTACAGCTCACATATTTGACAAGGTTGACAAAAGCACAGATCCTGGGTGTTGTTTTTTATTTTCTTGTTTGTTTTTTAACTTCAAATTTTCCCTAACCTTGATGAGAGGACTACACTTGTGGATTACTTCTATTATATCAAACAATTTTTTGCATATGCTTGAACTTTCTTTCAGGAAGACTTTCTACATATCTAATACGGCGGTCAAGTAAGTTATAGCAATATTAAATATAATTACAAAGTTTTAGTAGAAGCTATGTACTTATAAATATATATGGAGCACATGCCTTTATTAAGGTCCCTGGATGCAGTGCTTTGGGGTTCCCAGGCCAAGGCCAGATTGGTTGAATGAAACCAAAAGGACAGAGTTTTGGTAAGTTACACAAAGGACTTATCTATTGGGAAATGAGGAGAAGTCACTACAGGCAAAGGAGACTGTTGATCAGAGGCACTGCTGGGAGTGATACCTGGAATTTATCTTTCCTTGTGACTGCAGATTGTTACCTAGGACGGGTTCTTGCCTGAGGGGACTAGCCTCAATTTAAGGTCCCAGCAGTCTGTTAGGCATATATAATAGATACTAAGGCAGCAACACCACAGCATAACTTACCTAAGCACGTGATAGTCGTCATCCAATCATTATTTTCCTGTAAGTACTTTCTATTTTGGAGCTGAATTATTTTTTAAACTAATGATGGCCTGATTCTTAAAGAAGTAGTATATTTAATTCTAGAATTATAATTGTATTTAGAAAAGTATATTTTGTTTCCTGCATATTTTATCCAACTTTAATTATTTACTTTTGAAAAGCACTGCATAGAGGATAATCAGTGATACTATTATATGTAATAAGAAATATATATTAGGTCTTTGTCCTTGTTTTGTTTCTGGCACTGAGTTCCCAAAACCTTTGAAACTGAATCAAGATGTCTGTTTTAATGTTACAGTGGGTGACTTTTAGAATCTGCCTAACTGGCATCTGAGGTTATGGAGGAAGGGCAGTCAGACTGAACCTTCAACTTGTGGAATCTGACTATCTTCTGTAGATAGTGTCAGAAGGGACTTGAATTCTTGGACGTCCTGCTGATTTCTGAGAATTGCTTGGTGATGTGGGAAGACCCCTACCCCAGCAAACATGTTGAAATTGAATCCAGGAATCTAATTTATAACCACATATGAGAAAATATCAGTGACTATACAGATAGATAATTTTTTATTATAGAAATATATATTATATTATTATATATCACTAAATATTATAAAATATATTTTATATAAAATAATATGTAAATACATATAAAATATATAAATAATACATAAAATGTATAAAATACATAAATATTATAAAAATATAAATTTTAAATGTATAATTTGTACAAATAATGACATTATTAATCTATATAAAGTTGTATAGCTTTTAATTAATATATAACATGATCACATAAATATTTATATTTTGAATAATACATATTTATAATTATATACATACATATGGAGCAAAGAGACCTAGCACTATATAACTGGTAAATTAAAGTCAAGGAGATTTAAATGTACTCATTTATGCCATAATTTAATGAAATAAACAAGGTAAAATACCAGGACATAGAGTGTCTTCCATATAATTATAACTGGTCACCTCTTTGTTACCCTTCTTAAATCACATAACAGCCTTTTATAAAGTTTGTAAAACTTGTGATTTTTTAAAAACATATTTCCTGAGATTGTTTCTATTTTTAAATAAAGGATTTTCTGGACACAAATATTGGTGGTTTTTGTAAAAATAGTTCTGATTTTATTATAGGTGATATTAATGAGCTCAGTTATTAAATATAAATTTAAACACTGACTCCTTTAGTCATGAAAAAATTATTTCTACAGTTTTAAGGCTTGATGGCAAAATTTCTAAAGACCATTCCTAAATTACACTGCTCTTATGTTTTCATTTTCAATAAACAGCAGTCTGTGCATAAGTGTCTATCATAAGAATGCCTATTTCCTTGTTCCAAATTGATCTAAAATTCATGCTCACTTCTTATGGAAGACTTTATAAAAATGTATGTTTTCTTGCTCTTTTAATCATAGTTTTTGTTATACAAGTTAATATTGTAAAGCTTTGATCTTTTCTTCTGTCCCTTTTAAGTACCTCAGAAGGAACTAGGCAGACACCAGAGGGAGCCCAAGTTACCCACCTATGTCTGGAGCTAAAATGACATCATCCTTCACCCTATTTGTAAGCAGTAGATTTAATATTCAGACTCAGCCCCAAACCTAAGAATGGAAAAACAACAACAACAACAACAAATAGCTTAACAAATAGCTTAAATTATGGAGGTTTATAAAAAATAAACTGCGCTATATATTTCCACTCTTTAACACTATCATTTAAAAAATTACTTTGAATGTAATTACTTTGAATATTTCCAGTAAAATGCAAAGTCATGAACAATTTCTAAACCACTTGCAATCAAGAGTGAGGGAAGGGTATAGGAGGGGTCTATTCAACTCTTCTAGGATTTGACTTTCAGTGTGGTTGGGACATTGGGTCTATCTTCCTACCTCGTTGTAAGAACATGTTGGTTTGCAGAATTCACAGGTATCATTTGACTTTATTGTTTCATAGGTGATGAAACCCTTCTTTAAGCCCCTTTACTACTTCTGCAAAGGGCTCTCACCACCCAGACTTTATTTTTTCCCTGAATCAAATGTATGTAAAAAATAATACCTAGCACTCAGGCAATTCACTTTTTATCCCAGCCTTGGGGAATAACAAAATAGAAATAGCAACATTTTACCATACTCATGATTTAGTATTATTCCACTAAGCAGGCCAGGCAAAAGACAGGGAAAGTCTGTGTTTGGGTTGATGTTTTCTGGAGGTTCAACTATCAAACAATAAAATGAATTTCTAAATTCTCTTTAACAGCTTCTCAAAAGTACTCACTGATTTCATGTTTTTAAAATACTTCTAATGCCACATCTTATGAAAATAATATCCTATTTGTCATAAATGTTTAATGCTCTTTGATTTTATTGTTGTTTTTTGTTTCTTGGTGTGTTTTGTCAGAACAGATACTGTGTTTCACAGCAGTAGAGAAAAAACAAAAAACAAAAAACTCTGTCTTATTTAGAATTAATCCAGATGTGAGATTCTCAGAAACACTTTTGAAAATCATTCTTCCAAATTCCTAAAGAAGGTTTTTTTTTTTCTTTTTCTTTTTAAGATTTTTTAAATTTATTTTACAGAGTGAGAGAGAACATGAGATGGGGGGAGGTCAGATGGAAAAGCAGACTCTCCGCTGAGCAGGGAGCCTGATGTGGGGCTTGATCCTGGTCCTCCTGGATCATGACCTGAGCTGAAGGAAGATGCTGAATTGACTGAGCCACCCAGGCGTCCCTTCCGAAAAGAGTTTTAAGTAATGTTGTTAAAATCTTTAAAAAAAAAATGTGAATCATTTAAAAATGTAAATTATTTTAATACACCATTCAAAAATCAATTTTATGATCATTATAATGCACACTTCTTTTAAAATAATTATATTGCATATCTCTGATCCTTCCATTTTTCCTTCTGGTCTTTCTTAATTCCCGGCAGCTCCTTTTACTGTCACCATTTCCCCCTAAAAAGTGGTGGGTTCCTACCAACCTCTCCTTCCTCACCATTACCATTCCTCTCTACCTACTTCTAAAATAATCTTTTATAAGAAAAGGAATAGATATCAGCTGTTGCACTAAATAGCTAATTAAATGTATGTATTTACGATGTAGGGGATATATTCGTTTCTCATATTTTGAAAACTGACAAGGGCATTATCAGGAGGAGGAGATCTTCAGGGGTGAAGATATTACTTCTTGATTGCACGTGATGTTTTATTGTGGGCAAATATTTATGTCTCTGGAAGGAGCAAAGCTTAATTTTTAAAAATGTGTACACTCACTCTCAATATGGCCAGTGTCTTTAAGTATGTGTATATTCCTCTCATAATCATTCATTTGAGAAGTATTTACATATACATTTTCAGGAAATTAGTCCAATTTTTTTTTGCTAACAATATTTTTAAGTTTTATTAGGTTAATGGCAAGTAGTATGGTATTTATCAAGAAAAGGCAAGCATCTTATAATCTGGCACCACTCACTATTAACTATGTAGCACTGATATCATTTCTTAGATCCTTTTATTCTCAGTCTCCATGTTTGTAAAATTCTAATGTATCTCATTAAAATCCTTTCACAATGTAATAGATAATTTAGGTGAAATACTTAGCACACTATATTTCTTAGGAGCCCCTGAATAAATGTGAGATAACTTTATGCTATTCTCTAAATGAATAGTCTAATTATATTGGAAATACATTGTCACCTTCATAAGTTTTTCCTCCAGCATACTGAACTGTAGCAAAATAGGTAGATAGATGATAGATAGATAGATAGATAGATAGATAGATAGATAGATACATTCATACATACATACATACATACATATATAAGGCCATTATATTGAAATGCACTAAGGAAGATATTACCAATCAATCAGAAAGTGTATTACATATCCCTCTCCTCCTCAGATCTCTCATGTATTTGTTTCTTTCTTGGTAATAAGGGAGTAGACATCTTTATTAGAGATATTACATTCACCTCTAGGGGCATCTGGGTGGCTCAGTAGTTAAGTGTCTGCCTTCTGCTCAGACCATGATTCCAGAGTTCTGGGATGGAGCCCTGCTTATGGTTTTCTGCAGCAGGGAGTCTGCCTCTTCCTCTCTCCCCACCTCATACCAGTTTGTGTTCTCTTTCTCTCTCACTCACTCTCTCTCAAATAAATGAAATCTTTAAAAATAATAGGAATAAATCCACATATGGTCTACAACATACATTCTGTGTTAATGTAAATCCTGAGTTTCTATTTCCTATGGGTAACTAGAACTAGGTAACTAGTTCTCATTCTCCTCCCTCCCTTGTCCTGGCCCCATACATCCCTCTGCCAGTCAGGTCCAGCAAGCAGCCTTGCCTGAATTCTGGGGTTTCTCTCATGGCACTGAACTTTTTATTGAAAAAATAACAAGCAAACAAAAAACAGAAGCTCATCAAAAGTGTTTCATCTTGCAAGGTACCGTTTTTGCTGAACCGCTTTTGCACAGGAAGGAAAAACCCTAACCTAGGATTCGTGATTCAAAGCTGCAATGACATATCTGGTCTTCACCCTGTTTTCACTTCAGCTCAAAGGACCAAGCAGCTAGTTTGGCAGCTGAGCATCCCTTTCACAGCTCAAAGCACCTTTCCTAGTATATCCGCTCTAAGTTTATAAGCGTTTTCTGATTACTTGTTTGGGATTTAAAACCACATCCATGAAAAATATTAAGTGAATGTTCAAAAACATGTCACAGAATTGATAAAGAGGATTACTAGGTTCTGTCGGCAGCATATGTCTTAGTTCAATTTAAATACTTGATGGATAAAGGGTGCCTGGGTGGCTCAGTGGGTTAAAGCCTCTGCCTTCGGCTCAGGTCGTGATCTCAGGGTCCTGGGATCAAGGCCCACATCGGGCTCTCTGCTCAGCAAAGAGCTTGCTTCTCCCTCTCTCTGCCTGCCTCTCCGCCTACCTGTGATCTTTCTCTCTGTCAAATAAATAAATAAATGAAAATCTTTAAATATGTGATGAATAAATATGCACTGCAGGTACATGAGTGATGAAAATATAGTCAAAATGAAAAACATGGCCATTTTCTTCAATATGAGCTAGGAAAAAAAGTCCTAGGCATTTAGTGGGCATGCAATAAATATAGAAAACCATTGATCACAGTTGCCATTTACTAAAAAAAAATAGTTATTCCTTATAATTCAGATATAAAAAAGCAGGAATAAAAAGTATATTCTTAATTTTTAAAATATAACAGCTTCCTCTCACATTAACTACTGTACATACTTAAAAAGACAGAAAAAGTTTCAAATACAGAGCTACCTATATAAAGCAGCCAGAAAAGGTCCCCATCATTTGAACACCATTTTGCCAATGCTCTATTTTTTAAATCCTGCTGAAAAATCATATTAGTGCATTTTAACCACTTTAAAAAATGTATAGCAGATTCCTAGGAAGAGGTGTTTCTCTGTCTTCATGACATTCCGGTGGTACATGTGGTACATACTGATTTAGAGACAGGGCATTGAATTATAGTGAAAGGAGCCGCAGGTGGTGCTGGGGAGTCGCCCCTTCCTGCTCCTTTCCGCTCCATCATTCAGACAGAACAGGTGGTTGCCATGCGCCCCGAGACATTGGAGGAGGCATGATCGTTTAGTGACTGCTGATTGTATGAGCCACTGCAGTCCATGAGGATTGCAGTCTCTGTGTTTACTTTCGGGAATGGAAATCCTAGAACTATTTGTGCCCAGACAACTGGAAAAGGCCTGCTTTCCAAAAGATGCAGCCCCACCTGCCACCTCCTGCCGCCAGAGAAGTTTAGTCAGCTTTTCCATGTGGGGAAAGTGGGGAAAGTAGGGGGTACGAAGAACTTCGCTTGGAAGCAGTCAGGAATGTGAAGTCATCACACAGAAACGAAATGGAGTTTCTCTTTCTCTCTTTTAAATTTCTTTTGTGGTTTGTATTATGTTTTCAATATACCTACATAAATGTTTTGTCAAGAAATAGCTAATTCATCTCTCCGGTTACCAGATTACATTCCTTTCCAATTGTTTTGGCTGATAAGCAATTACTCAAAAATTCAGCACTCAGTAAGATTTTGTTTATCAGAAGGAATGGAGTGTAACCAGAACATAGGTAATCCAAAGTGATGAATAATACAAAAATCTTTAATTTAAAATTAAATTTAGCTTCACATTTGCAATTAAAAAAATTAAGCTAGCATCGTTCTTCATTTTATTTATTTATATTCTACAAAATAAAGCTCCTTTCAATGACCACTTTGAACGTTCTAAATATTATGACATGTCATGCCACATTTTATGTTTTAGATACATGCAAATACACACACACATGTTTACTTCCAACTTCCTGAAATAATTCCCAATATTATAAGCTTCTTCATTTATTTATTTATTTTGTCCCACCTACTCCAACCAGAAAGACTCATCATTCTCTAAAAAAAAAAAAAAGAAACAAAAACTTTCTCTGCCTTACTATGTTACCACTCTAATTCAGAAAAAAAAATTCATATATATGGAAATAAAACTACAAAACAAGTATGAGGGCGTACCAAATATAGTCTAAAACAACCATCAATGTCAGCACTTCGGTTACAGAATTGTTTGTTTAGTGGTTTTGATGGGAATTTGAAACCACATTGAATATTTGTCTCCAGGTGCTCTCAGTTATAGACCTGTTGAGAATTGTTAAGATCATATTAAAGATAAGTCCAAAATCTTCCAATACTAGCTATTGAATCTGATATGCTTTCCCTTGAAGTGTTTTTCCACCGTGAAATTATGGACTCAAAAGTAAACAGGGAGATCTCTGGCCATCCAGCGATTGGAGCTGATTGTGAGTGGGCATTTGTCATTTCTGAAAAATGTTCAATCATGTAAGTAAGACACACAAAAATGATACAAGGAAGTGGGATAACTGATAAATGAGGGGTAAAATGCCTACATATATATTTATGTCACTAGTGTAAAGAACATCAAAATGGGTGATAATGTATGTAAAAAATTAGTTTTAATAACAAAATTGAGTTTTCAGGAGTTATTCCTTATAGGTAAAATTCTATACAAATGAAACATTTTAAGTTATAAGTCTGAAAAAGAGTTTATATATTTCTTTTTTTTAAAAAAGACTTTATTGGCTTATTTCAGACAGAGAGTGAGAAAGAGAGCACGAGGGGGAAGAGGGATAGAGGGAGGAGCGGACTCCCCACTGAGCAGGGAGTCCCATGCAAGGCCTGATCCAGGACCCTGGCATCATGACCTGACCTGAAGGCAGATGCTTAATTAACTGAACCACCCAGGAAAACCATATATTTCTTAATATAAAATTTCTCTCAGGATTCCTGGGTGGCTCAGTCATTAAGAGTCTGCCTTTGGCTCTGGTCATGATCCCAGAGTCTTGGAATCAAGCCCCACATCGGGCTCCCTGCTCAGTGCGAAGGCTGCTTCTCCCTCTCTTACTACCTCTGCTTGTGTTCCCTCTCTCCCTGTGTTTCTCTCTGTCAAATAAATCAATAATATCTTTTTAAAAAGTTCTATATTTTAAAAAACTTCTCTCTTATTATTACAACTAGCCTACCAAAATCTCTAGCTTCTTTGGTTTACAATCAAACATAGAGATAATTATACATGTTTCTTTAATGCTTGCGTCTCATGGAAATAAAGAAATCAGTTTGTTTTTAAGCTGCAGAGACTCTGAAAGAAAAAAAATTGTGGAACAGATTTAAGTATATTATCTTTTATTATATGTTTGGATTAAGGGATAAATTAACAGCAAAACTAAGAAAATAAAGAAATTGAACTGTATCAAAAACACATGGCAAATCTTGGACAAAAGTGAAAAGAATTTGCTGGAAAGAGAAAAGCATGTGGGTTGCAAGAAACAATGCAAAACTAAAATCATTTTATTAAGAAGTGGGCGTGTGGTCATGAGTTATGACTACCATTTAGAAAACAGACTAAATTTGAAAGAGAAGCAGCATATCACTAAACACAAGGGCCAAATTTTTCAACGATGACTCAGACTATTTTAAGAACAGTTAAGATTCATTAAACTCTAAAATGTGAAAACACAAAAGAAAGTGCACAGAATGATGAAAAAATTTAATGGCAGAAATGAAGACATTTGCAATAGAAGTCAACCAAGATTAAAAGATTGTGCAGAGTATATTTCTCCTTTGTGTGAGAAAGTCTGTGTGAGTTTCAAATGGAAAATAGGATTGTATACTTAGAGACTGTTTTGTTCTGTGATGCTAAAGTCTACTTTCTAAAAATGTGCAGCCCAATCTAATGGGAAACATGACATATACTGAATTATATCTGTCAAAGATGCAGTATTACACTGGGTACCAAATCTTATTCACTAGAATAGTGTCTCTGTAGACCCTGGAGTCATCCTCTGGTCAGCAACTTTGTGTATATCTCAAAGGTCCTATGTCTGTGGGATTTCTAGGACATTTCACTACACTTTCATTTAAGTCATCACAGAGTTCAGAAATTCCATTAAAAATTAATCTGTGGTGAGACCCAAGCACTTAATTGTTTAGAAAATGATTTTGCACCAGGTAACACAGTGTAACCTCCCTTTCTATCCTATCCTTTGACCAAGACCTTGGGGACCCTTCAGTGTCTCAAAGGCTTCTGAAAATGCTCTCTACCTCACAATCAAGCAGGGCCCTACTCACCACCTCCTAAAAAGAATGGAGGATGAAGATTGGCCTGAACTCCTCTTAAGTGAGTTAGAGGTTTCACCATTCCATTGTTGTTTTGACAGGAGGAATTCATGCTTTTAAAGCCCAGTTTTAAAAGACTAGAAGTGAGGGGATTTTAGAAATTTGTCAACTCCCTGTTCATGAAGGCTTGGTAGCAGTAAGAATTGATCACTCCCTCTGTCATTACTTTTTTATTTATGAGAAACATTTGGCCTTTATTCTAAGAGTGTCTTTCCTTTTTACTCATAGTGAGTGTGCTGCATATCTATGATCATCAAATAACTGCCTAGAGATTTTTGGATCTTAATTTTGTCAAACTTCATACTAACTATTCATCTAAGTGTAACAGGGTGCCTATTAAGAGAGAGATTAAACACAGTGCCCTTTCATGAAAGTCTTTAAAATGCCATCCTCTTTTTAAGTGTCTGGAGCTGACTAGATTTAGGAAACAAGTAAATGAAATTATACTTAATTTACAGAGCAAAGTTGTTCTTTTTAAATTTAACTTTGTGACAGTTTTTGTGCTTTGCATGGATTCATCATTTGATTGTCATAACAAATCTCTAAAGCAGATATTATTTTTATTTCCATTTCATATATGAGGAATCTAAGTCTTAAAAACATTAAATGCCTTGCTCAGAATCATATAGATGTGAACTGTATTCTTCAGTACAATTCCATATTATATAATAATAAAATTAATAGATGATATTCATGATAGGTGAATGAGCATATTTGACTCTATCAGTCTGAGAGTTTCATGCCAACTGGACATCAGTTAGTGAGGTGACTTGGTAATACCCACAGATAAGAAACTTTATTTGAACAGTGTAAATTATTTGACATTATATTTACACAATCTCTAGCTTTTGCTTTTTTCTTATACACCAAGGACATGCTAAAATTTTTCATGATAATGTGAATTATTTTTAAATCAAATCAAACTTCCACAAATCAAGAATTTAAAATTAATAAAGAATAATATGCATGTGGAATTAAAGAAGTCATCATGAGATTGAGTTATGTACTGCTTAAAAATAGAATAGCTGCAAATAAATACATGAAGGCACAGAGCCAAGATCACCATTGGCTTTGCCCCTGCTGTCTTCTCACTTCTCTCCCCAGTGCACTCCTGCTGCTTCAATTGTACACTGTGCTATTTGGGTACCGGTACCCCAGAATCTCCCTATAGCTCCACAGGCCTCTTGTTTGGAAAGGATAGAGCTAAGTGTGGCAAGTAGCTAATGAAAAAGATGCCACAATTGAGCATGTTTTTAGCCACAAGGGTACAGGTCATCAAATTTTAAACCTTCGTAATGTACACACTGCCTGCATGATCTGGGGGAGTGAAACCTCAGATCTTGCTCCTTGGGGTCACCCTTTGAAATACAAATAGGGCTGCTTATGAAGAGCAGTGGCCAACCTACAATCCCTGGTTGCCCAGTCTCTACCATGATGTCCTTTAAGAGCAAAGGTTACCAATTTCTTCATGCGCCATCTGTTACTCATTTGAGGCACATAAGTACGCCATAATATATCATCTAGAAAGCTCTCGCTTGAAGCATTTTCTAGAATCCTATTGTTATTCTGACCTCTGTTAATGTAAACAATAAATTAAATTAAAAATACAGGCTAATGAATATTTGCTTTGCACCTAAAACTTAGGACAAAATTTAGCTTATACTCTATTGCCTATGATTGACACCTATGTGTGTTTCATTGGAAGTTAATATTATTATCAAGCATTGTTATTTAATTTATGAAAACTATAGAAAAAAATTGAACTCTGGTAGAAAACTATGCACTCTTTACAGCATACCCTTCTGAGGTAATTGATTCTAGTGTTTTACTACTTTTGAGCTATTTTATAATCATAATTTGTAGGATGCTGTTTAGCATGCAAATTCTAACCCAGCTTGTAGAGGTTCAATTGACTTTTCTCTTCCACCTTAGGGAAGACCAACTTTGCCTTCAAATACATAATAATTTGAATATTCCTTATCTATAATGTGTCTACTTTTTGCATTCTCTTGAGCCAAATGTAACAACTGCCCAGGGCCTTTATTAAATAAATTAAATAAAATACAGCAATCATTTATTTTTTTCTGAAAATATTTTTTTAACAAAATTGACTCATTTACTGCTATCTTGTAGCCCACATAAGAAATGTAAATTTAAATGAGATAAGGTATGTGAAAACACTCTGCCAGTTTTGAAACCCTTTGCAAACAAAACAATTATTACAATAACAAATTAAAAGGATATAAGAAATATCTTATTGGAGGAAAATCTAGTATTCTCAGTAGAAGGGAAATTGCAAATTTTACTTCTCTGTCAGAACAAATTCAGGTACATCAAAAATAACAGGAAATGCTGATCAGAGCTGAGAAAGCAGCATTCAAAGAGTGATGAATTGTTTAAAGAAAATCAGCCTGGATCACAGGAAGACAACAATACCTGACAAACCTGATAGTATTTTGCTTGATAAAATAATACAGTTGTCAGAGAAAATTGGGGACATAATTTTCCTACAGTACAAATCGTTCCCTAAATGACCAGATAGAAAACTAAGTCTACAAGGTCAACCATTATGGAGGGATGTGGAAGACAGCTACTTGAATAAAGAACTGTCTTGAAAAATGAAGACAAATGATAGCAAAAGAAGAAAAATCTTTGCATGGATAAGAGTGACAAGTGCAGTGTATCAAAGACCCATGTTAGTTCCAGTTTTAGAAAGTTAGATACCAGTAATGTGGAAGGCAGAATACTCACCAAGATAAACAAGTGTTCATTTGAAAAAAAACTTTGAGTCTAAAGTCAGTGATTCATTCAAGGATTAAGGTCACTAACTTTTCAAAAATTAACAAGACTATGTTGAAAATGATTTTAATAGACCAATGACTTGCATGTTGTTCATCGTGGTAAGACTGGGACAATTAAGCCACTGATGAGGAAAGAAAAGATAATGCCCAATTCTTCAAGATTACAAAATATTAAAAAAAGAAAAAAAGTATGTTGGGTCTGTAGTGTGTGTGTGTGTGTGTGTGTGTGTGTGTGTGTGTGCGTGCGCATTCTCATTAAGACATGTAATAGGATAATCTTTTATATTGTCCTTTACCTTTTTACCTGAACTAGATGAGCTGATGTCATTTCAATTCTCACTAGAAAGTCGCCTATTTATTTTAGCAGAGCAGGGCATAGTAAAAAAAAATCATGAAGGTGGCAGTGAGCAACCAAACTGAAATGACTGTCCATCCTCAGTGTTTTTAAGAGAGAATTTCTGAGTATAAAAGGGTCCAAGTGTAAAAGGCCAATCATCATGCTACTTCAAACTATTTGATAATTGAACAGATACTAGTTGCAGACAAATACTAAAGCTAATAAAGAAAATATATTTGGCAAGGGCAGGTGGTAGGACAGGAAATGAACTGCAGGGAGGATATTACTTAATCAAAATAACTTAATTCTTTTTCCGAGGTATACATTCAAGACATGAAAATTATGAAAATATTGCAAAGTTTATGGAAAAAAAGACTTAAAGAATGGATATTTGACATTTTACCTGCATGTATGTAATGTTAGTTTCATTAGTTGATGGTGGTGGTGCTGGTTTTCCTTTAAGATTAAAGAGAAGAAAACGTGTTGCACCAACTTGCATTCCCACCAACAGTGTAAGAAGGTTCCTCTTTCTCCACAGCATCTCCAACATTTGTTTTCTGTCTTGTTAATTTTGGCCATTCTAACTGGCATAAGGTGGTATCTCAATGTGGTTTTGATTTGAATTTCCCTGATGGCTAATGATGATGAACATTTTTTCATGTGTCCACTAGCCTTTTGTGTGTCTTCAATGGAGAAGTGTCTGTTCATGTCTTCTGCCCATTTTTTGATGTGATCATCTTTTTTTTTGGTTGTGGAGTTTGAGGAGTCATTTATAGATCTTGGATATCAGCTCTTTGTCTGCAGTGTCATTTGAAAATATCTTCTCCCATTCTGTGGCTTGCCTCTGTGTTTCCTTTGCCATGCAGAAGCTTTTTATTTTATGAAGTCCCAAAAGTTCATTTTTGCTTTTGTTTCCTTTGCCTTTGGAGATGTGTCTTGAAAGTAGTTGCTGTGACTGATGTCAAAGAAGTTACTGCCTATGTTCTCCTCTATGATTTAATACCAACTTTTGTAGCAACATGGACTGGATTGGAGGAGATTATGCTGATTGAAATAAGCCAAGCAGAGAAAGTCAAATATCATATAGCTTCACTTCCTTGTGGAGCATAAAGAGTAACATGGAAGACAGTGGGAGAAGGAAAGGAAATGTGAACTGGGGTAAATCAGAGAGGGAGATGAAACATGAGAGACTTTGGACTCTGAGAAACAAACTGAGGGTTTTGGAAAGGAGGGGGTGGGGGATGGCTGAACCTGGTGGTGGGTATTGAGGGCACAAATTGCATGGAGCACTGGGTATGGGCATAAACAATGAATCTTGGAACACTGAAAAAATAAAATAAATTATTGTTTAAATAATAAATAAATGAGTAAATAAATGTAACAAAAAATAGAAGAAAAAGTAATAACTCTAAAATGACAAAGCATAGATAAGTGTTGATTAGTTCTTTTGGTAAGACTTGTACAAATGGCAAAAAAAAAAAAAAAAAAAAAAAAAAAGATGACCCGAGTTTTAAAGAATGTAGGAAATATCAAAAAGTCACTGCAATTGTTAATACCTCTCCATTTTTGAAGCCTTTTGTCTGTGTTCCTTTCACAGCTCAGTTCAACTTGAATTCATTGAGTATATTTTAATGGATGTGATTTTGTTTGAATCTCAGTGGAGATACAGCTATTAATGGGAGATACGTCTTTTCTAGTGTGTGTGTCCTGGGAAATGTATTTTAATCATTTTTTTTTCACTACTAACTCTTTTTTTTTTTTTTTTTTTTTTTTTTTTTTTTTTTTTTTTTTTTTTTTTTTTTTTGGTATGTTTAATATCCCTTCAAATCCTGGGGATAAAATGTGGAATATATATTGCTCAAAACAGTTAGAACTTCTCTCAAGGTATTCACAGAGTAGGGGCACCTGGGTGGCTCAGTCACTGGGCATCTGCTTTCAGCTCAGGTCATGATCCCAGAATCCTGGGATTGAGCTCCACATAGGTCTCCCTGCTCGGCGAGAAGCCTGCTTTTCCCTTTCTCACTCCCCCTGCTTGTGTCTCCTCTCTCGCTGTGTTTCTCTCTGTCAAATAAATAAATAAAATCCAAAAATTAAAAAAAAAGGTATTCACAGAGTAGGGGAGTGTGTACATGTAGCTCTATAATGAAAACGCCAACCAAAGTTTAGAGAATATTGTGGGATTTAAAAAGAACTTTTATATGTTTGACTGGCTTTGGAATCCATAATTTAGTGAGTGAAGAAAAGCATTAACCAGTGAGGAAATTGAGACTCCAAGTCATTAACTGATGACAAAGGAAGCAAGAACTTGGACCGTGTCCTGATTTCAAATCTAAGTTTCCTTTCACTTGCACTAATACATGGTTAAATCAGAAGTACTGTCACTATTTCTACACTAGAGGGCCTGTATTTGAATGATTTTGAATTATTATAGAGTGATCTCAGAGACACTTGAAAATACTCAGATAAACGGTGCCATTTGAAAATAAACTCTTAATATTAATGGCTCAAATGGAAAATACATTTTTAAAATCAGTGAAGATTAGCTTTATGGGTCATCTTGGAGGTTCTACACATTTATAACTCCCCATAGACTTGCTTTAAAATGTTGCCTCTAACTATAATATACAAATCACTACCCACATACTTTAGGGTTGACTCGTTAAATTATTTTGAGAGGGTGTATTTTATTCATAATCAATTATATGAATATTTGCAATAGAAGTATTTCAGTAAATAACATTTAAATTCTAGGACCTTAATCCTCTAGTTTATGGGTTGAAGGAAAACTCCAAATATGTTAAGGAAAGCATTGCCAGGACCAAAACTCAGACAAATGGTAACTTTCTCTGATTCTGAACTCGTGTTTGACTCTCACAAATCACAGGGAATAGACACAGATCTGCAAGTCACAAAACATGTTCTGTAATACAATAATGTCTGGGTTGTCAATTAACTATTTGAATGAAAATAAACAAAAATGTGTTAATTATAATAGTCAAGGGATGGTATCAACTTGAATGGTTTATTTACATTAAGGTATTTCTGATACTTTAACACGCTAATATGAATATGGGCAGAAATGTGAAAGAAAACCAGAGGAGAATAGGTGTTCAAGTTATGAAAGCAGATATTATTTATAAACACTATAGCAATTGGGATAAAGAGACTTTAGTATTGAACTGGGCTCCATTCTAAATACAGCATGAACAAGTGGGAATGGGCAGCCCAAAGAGCAGGGCAGAATCCTGACAGGATTACTGACAGGAAGCACCAGAGACATGGAGAGATTCTGGCTAGAGTAACTTAACAGGATTCTTGCTCAAGGACTGCCTGGGTGATCAGAAGCCAAGGACAGGGTGGTGGGGGGTTGATCAGATATCAAGCATTGATATTTTTGCAACATTGAGTTAGTAGGATTCTTGGTAGAACTGGACCCTATAATGAAGGGCATGGATGCCCTCATCAAAAAGAGAGCCCAGAAGAGACTGTCCACAAATTTGGTCAAGGAGAGAATCTTGCCAAGGACTGTGTTTCTAAATGTTTTATTTTTTTAATTTTTTAAAATTTTTTAAAAGATTTTATTTATTTGACAGAGAGAAACACAGTTAAAGAGGGAACACAAGCAGGGGGAGTGAGAGAGGGAGAAGCAGGTTTCCCACCAAGCAGGGACTTGATCTTCAGATCTCTGGGATCATGACCTGAGCAGAAGGCAGTCGCCCAACCAACTGAGCCACCCAGGCACCCCTATGTTTCTAAATGTTTTAGATGCCATACTATCACTTGGAACAGACTTTGAGAAATTACTGATAGGGCATCATTTCAGTCTATATTCCATAGCCTTGCATTCTCCGGTTTTAGCACCAATGGCATAACTGAAGGGCTTATGGCTTTTCCTGTTCCTGTCATGAAGGGGTAAGAAAGACAAATGATAATTTATTAAGAAACTTGAGTTACAGATCTAGCTCTGATATTATCTACTGTAATCACCCTGTGCAAACAATTTAAACTCTCTAATCTTCAGTTTGATCATCTGTAAAATACAAGGTGAAAAACGTTGATAGCAAATTTATTTCCTTCAGGGGCTACCATCTGACTCACTCTTGCTCACTTTTAAAATTTGTATTTGTCTAAGACCCTTCCCTGATATTACTTTGAAAACTGTTTGTATTAACTTCCCTTACTTCTTACTTACCTGTCTAGCTTTTCATATAACTCTGTACATCCTACCAGGGTAGAATAAAGGTAACCGAATCCTTTAAATTCTTCTTATATCCCTCTTTCAAAATTGCAAAATCACATTCTGGCAACAATCTGATCTTTAATTTCAAAGGGCTGTTTCAAAGGGCTAAAGAATATCTTGTAGCTAAGAGGCTTAAAGAGGCTGAAATTAAACTGAAAACTCTGTCATTCCAGAACAATCCTAGGGGCTAAGTTTCTGAATATAGAAACAAAAACAAAACAAAACGAAAAGAATAAAATCCCCCTACTGCATTTTATACAATTTTGTTACAATTTTTACATGATATAACATATATGAGATGAAGGAGATTATAATAAAAGTTTGGGTAATTGAAATATAAGACGGGGAAGTAGTAAGAGATGAATGTACCATTTGTTAAGCATTCCTTGAATTTAGGTCACATGCTGGGCACAATACACTGAACATTTGGACATCCGTCCCTCAAAGCAAACTGATAGGTCATATTTTGTATCATGCTCTTACAGATGAGAAAACAAGGATTAGATGTTGTTAAAGAACACTTGTCTAGGGGCGGCTGGATGACTCAGTCCTTAAGTGTCTGCCTTCGGCTCAGATCATGATCCCAGAGTCCTGGGATGGAAATCCACATTGGGCTCCCTGCTTGGCAGGGAGCTTGCTTCTCCTTCTCTCACTCCCCCTGCTTGTGTTCCCTCTCTCGCTGTGTTTCTCTCTGTTAAACAAAGAAATATATATATATTTTTTAAAAGAACACTTGCCTAAGAATTTGGAAAACCAGGATTCAAACAATGTCTTGCAGAGTCAACATACTTTAAGTGAAGAATTTTGTACTACATTGGAAAACAAGAACAAACAGAGATGAATATAAAAGGGGTGTAAGTGGTTACTGAGAGAGAGAGAGAGAAAAAAAAATTTGAGCACACATAATATGTGTGGGTCCTTCCAGGAGTGGCATCAGAAAGACTTTCCTAATAAAAGGATTTTGTTTTGGAATAGGACACCCCAGAAGGGATACAAATGATAATCCTAGGTTGGAGAAATGAAGACCCAGTGCCCAGATACAGCCTCAACTGTTATATTACTTCATAAAATAAAAGTAGCTCCCTAGTGCCTCTCAAGTCATAGTTACACATATTATATTTCCCTAAATCAAGATTATAAAATGTCCTAAATTATAAAATACATTATGCAATAAATAGACCGTAGCCCAGTACCCATCCTTCTTTTTTTTTTTTTTTTTAAGATTTTATCTATTTATTTGACAGAGAGAGTTCACAAATAGGCAGAGAAGCAGGCAGAGAGAGAGGAGGAAGCAGGCAGGAGGAAGCAGGCTCCCCACCAGAGACCAATGCGGGCCTTGATCCCAGGACCCTGAGATCATGACCTGAGCCTTGGGCAGAGGCTTTAGCCCACTGAGCCACCCAGGCACCCCATTCTTCTTTGAATATTCTCTTGCAAAACAAACAAGTAAGCAGGAAAACAAGCAAATAAAGAACAGTGGCATTTGCTACAATAGTGGTCCCTTCAAGGTTTTTAAAAATGTAAGTGTAATATCCTCAATAGTAACACATTATACCTTCCTTCTTCTCTATCTTATTAAGATGAAGGTAGGAATATGGAAAGTGCATGTTTCCTTGGGCAACTTTGCATTCTAAAACATAAGGGGAATCTAACTTTATTACGAACAATTAATTTAATGGGGAGAACATCCTACCCCTTTATCTGTTATAGAACAGTTTCTTCCTGACAAATTTAAAATCTCTAAAGGCTTAATTAAAGGGAAGCCCTTTGTGCCATAGATGCTAACTCATACTTTTTACTGTTTGTAAAAGTTTAGGCAACTAGGATTTTTTGTTTGTTTCTCCAAAATAGTACAAAATAAATAATTCCATAGATGATGAATGGACAAACTTGTGCAGAATCAGATGCAAGTTCTACCTTGAGATCCAATCAGGGAGTCATTGAAACTGATGAAATTAGATGCTATGAGAGACAATTCTGTTATTTTTAAGTGTTTCATTTTTCTTGAAAGGATCAAGAATTCCTCCCTAAATTAAATGAAATTTAGAACAAATAAGGAAAATTGATCTAGGTCAAATTGGGGAAATTTGTGACTTGAGAACTATGTATATAAGTTAGCATACATTCCCAGATTTTTTTTTTTTATTGTTACTAAATATTTTTTTTTCCAGTGTTCCAAGATTCATTCCCCATTCCCCACACCCAGTGCTCCACGCTTTAGGTGTCCCCAGTACCCACCACCAGGCTCTCCCAATCCTCCACCCCCCTCCCTCCAAGTCCCTCAGTTTGTTTCTGTGTCCAAAGTCTCTGTTGTTTTGTTTCCCTCCCTAGATTACCCTAGTTCCCATTTACTTTCCTTCTCCCACTGTCAAGATGGCAGATTCCCAGATTTTCTTTCTCTTTTTCTTGTTTTACAGAGTGAGTGAGAGAGAGAGAGGTGGCAGAGGTGGGAGTGGCAGTGTGGGAAGGTCCAAAGGGTAAAAGAAACTTCTAAGCAGACTCAATATTCAGCCAGCACTGAGCCTTACACAGGCTGGGTCTCAGGATCTGGAGACCATGACCTGAGTCAAAATCAAGAGTCAGATGCAGGATATTATCCTAGTTACTTTAGTTGTAAAAATATGGGTAAGTTTTCATCCCACAAGTATATTGAGTCATGTCAGTGATATGCTATGGATTTTAATTGCCATTTCAACTAATAATGCTTTAATTTTAGAAGGGTTATAGAAAACTTAAAAGAATTCCTACAGAGAGGAAATAATTTGAATTTCTGAAATGCATGATAATTTATTAAAATTGAGAGAAATTGAGATTTTACATATAAATATCTTGGCAAAGATTTTGTATTATTTGTAGTCTTTTGGGTTTTTCAATTTTAATATAGTAAATGCATAAATGTCATGTGAAAGCAAATTGAGTTCTCTTTCAAAGTCAATGCCATCTTCAATTCTTTTGCTATAAGATATCATTTGTTATTTTGCCATGGGAAGCCATTTTTAGTTTGTCATGGGATAAGAAAAATGGCTTTAATTAACTTGGTTTTAGTGCCAATTACAGATATTCTATTATACTTTCATCTTACTACAGATTCAAAGTTCACACAAATCTTATTTAACAAAAATTTTTTTATAGGAATATTATTTTATTTGGGTAAATTTTTCTATAGATTCCTAACAAGAAAATAGTCAGGGACCAGAATTGAGAGATAAAATTAATACCTGACACAAATTGAGATATACTCAAGTTTTAAACTAAGATAACATTTAGAATATTGAATCTATTTTTCCTCAACTTTTTAGAAAAGTAAGCTTGAAATCTTAGTGTGGCTGATTTTGTGAGATTCAGTAAGTATTAGTAATTTGTTCTTGGTCTCCAAACACATTTTTACTTTAAGAGAACTTTATAATTTTTAAATACAAGTAAAACTTCAAAATATAAGAAGTTAGACTTTTTATATTAAATTATGTAAATCAAACATTTACCACCACAATTATTTAAAGAATGTATCCCCTTCACTACTATTCTGTATTGCAAAATATTATAATTTCCATTATAGATAAGTTCAGGATGATCACTGAAGTAATTTAAATGCAATAACTAATATTGCTGATCAATAAGACACATGCATTTAGAAATTTACAATATTTGACTGGAGTAGATACTGCATATGAATTTATTTTTAGGGGAATAGGAAAATAGTTACTGTTGAAAATGCTAAATCTGTAGAAATGTCAGATACATCATTGAATAAACAGTATTTAATTTTTGACTAGTGTCAAGAGGGGTAGCATGAATAAGGAAAAGTAAGAAACTATATTCGGGAGCTCTGAATTTAACAAAAATAAGAAATTAAGATAAAAAACTTTAAATATTTATGATTTATTGGGCTGGACCTCCTTGTTAGGATGACTTTAAGTTTCCAGAAACTAACTGGGCATTAGCTATACCTGAATTTCAATATAAATACATCTCTTGGGGCTTATTCTTCCTCAGACTTAGCCCTTCTTTCCCTACTCTTTGTCTGACAATCATTTCCCTGTAAATAATTATTTCTTTTCCATGCTTTCAGAAGTTTCAGAGGCAAGTTTAGTCTCTGGTCCCTGATGATCATTGGCTTTGGACAGTGATAATTAAATCTTAAATTAAAACACTTATGAAGTGAAAACAAAATCTAAAAATAATTTTTATTTGTTTATAATATATATAATATTATAATATTATTTATTATATAAATAATAAAATTATAATATTATAATAAAATTATAATATTAATTATAATATATATAATAATTTAACATAATCATGTTAAAAGCAAACAAAAATTTTTATAATCCAATAATTGGTTAATTTCCAGAGGTAAATTATCTTGTAGAAGCAGTAATAACTTGAGCATGCATTTTGTAATCTTCAGTCTCACCATTGAACATTATACATTTTTTAAAGATTTTATTTTCCTTCTCCCACTGTCCTCCAGTTTACCCCTCATGGACTGCAAGTAAGTGAAACCATGCGATACTTGACTTTCTCTTCTTGGCTTATTTCAGAAAGTGAATGGGAACTAGGGTAATCTAGGGAAGGAAACGAAACAACAGAGACTTTGGACACAGAAACAAACTGAGGGACTTGGAGGGAGCGGGGTGGAGGGATGAGAGAGCCTGGTGGTGGGTACTGGGAACATCTAAAGTGTGGAGCACTGAGTGTGGGGAATGGGGAATGAATCTTGGAACACTGGGAAAAAAAAAATTTAGTAACAATAAAAAAAAAAAGGACATTAGAGAAACTTCCAGCATTGTAAAGGAAAAGAAATAAAATATATTTGTTTTCTTCTGGAAAAAATAAATAAATAAATAGACCACACCCTAAAAAAAAAAAATTATTTATTTATTTGAGAGAGAGAAAGAGAAAGTGTGCAGGAGTGCAAGATTAGGGGAGGGGCAAAAGTCCAGGGAGAAGCAGACTCCCTGCTGAGGAAAGAAGAGGACCCACAGTCCTGGGATCAGGTCAGGAGCTAAAGGCAGATGCTTAACCAACTGGCCACCCAGGCACCCCACTATTAAATACTTTAAATGTCTCTGTTGCTAATAGTTTAAAGAAAAAATAGAGTTTGCTAGTGCATGAGAGAATAAGAGTAAGAATACAAAAAAGGTGAGTAAAGTAAAAAAAAAAAATATTAGAAAAGAAGACCTTAATGCCAAATGTATCATTAAGTAATCATTTAATTATGAACTAAATACTCAGAAAAAAGGTTCAAGATTGTTAGTCTTAACTAAACATAAGTGCCAACCATAGACTGCTTATAAGATTTGCAAATAAAAAAAGAATAAAACCAAAACAGCAACAGAAAAAGAATTGTAAATCAAATGAACAGAGAAAGATTTAAGTAAATGACTAGTAAAGATATATTACACTCTAATAAGATAAAATTGTTGTATCTGTATGTAAACGAAATAAAGATAAGTGAGTTATTTCAGTTATGAAAAATGGCTTATCATTTAAAGATAGAGCACTTTTCACTAACAACATGGTAGAAAAAATTATAGAAAAATATTGTATCAATACATACAGAAAAGTCTATTACAAAATTCAACACATACTCATGATATAATCTCCCAGCAAATGGGCGATAGAAGAAATCTCCCTTAATTTGTTAAAGAGGACACACACGTATTTTGAAATGATACATAATTAATGAAAAATGATTACAAGAATTCTTTGGAAACTAGGAATGAAACTAAAATATCTGCTATTATTACTTCTGATCAAGTAAAATCTTCACACTATAAAGCATGAAAATAGACAAAAAGTAAATAGAAAAAATTTAACATAGCTATTAACTACATATCATACAATTTCATAGAAAATCGTAAATTTTACAGATAAACATTTAGAATTCATGAGTTTACCAAGGTTACCAGATATTAGCAAATTGGCATGAATTTAATTAATTTAATCAATTGTTTTCCATCTGCTGGTATCAAAAACATTATATAATTAAAAAAAATGATTTTCAGGGCTCCTGGGTGGCTCAGTGGGTTAAAGCCTCTGCTTTAGGCTCCAGTCATGATCTCAGGGTCCGGGGATCTAGGCCCTCATCGGGCTCTCTGCTCAGCAGGGAGCCTGCTTCCTCCTCTCTCTCTGCCTGCCTCACTGCCTATTTGTGATCTCTCTCTAAAATCTTGTAAAAAAATTATTTTCACTTACTATGTTATCCAAAAATATCAAATGTTCAAGAATAATGAAAGATGTATAGGACATATACATTAAACACTACGAAAGACCTATACTCTCTCACTCTCACTCTCTCTTTCAACAAATAAATAAAATCTAAAAAAAAAAAAAAGAAAAAAATTGTGTAAAGTTAAGTTAGAATAGAAAAAATGGAGGTATGGGGAGAGTTAAATAGTCAGAGCACATAGAATTTCTATGGCTGTGAAACTACTTTATATGATATAATAATAATAATGAGTACATGCTATTATATATTTGTCCAAATATATAGGACATACAACATCAAGTGAATCATAATGTAAAATATGGAGTTTGGATAGTAATGATTTGTCAGTGTAGGTTCATCAGTTGTAATAAATGTATCATCCTTAAGGAACCTGTTGATAATGTGGGAAGCTATGCATATGTGGAGGTAGAGACCATAAGAAAAATACCTGTACCTTCCTCTCAATTGTGCTGTGAACCTAAAACTGCTTTTAAAAAAATCTGTAAACTTAGGGGCGCCTGGGTGGCTCAGTTGGTTAAGCGACTGCCTTTGGCTCAGGTCATGATCCCGGAGACTTGGGATCGAGTCCCACATCGGGCTCCCTGCTCCGTGGGAAGCCTGCTTTTCCCTCTATCACTCCCCCTGCTTGTGTTCCCTCTCTCACTGTGTTTCTCTCTGTTAAATAAATAAAATCTGTAAAAAAAAAATCTGTAAACTTAAAAAAAAAGAGGAATTGCAAAACTCTATAATGTTAACATTACCTTTCCCCATAGATATAGATACTATATAGAATCAATGATAGTCCAATTAACATCTCAACAGGTTTCATACTGTTTTTGTGTGTTTGCATAAACAAATTCAATCTAAATTACATGGATCTATTACGGCCAAGAATAGATGAGGCAAACTGAGAGAAGAAATAAACAGAAATTGCTTATTATAAAATTGTAGTGATTAAGATAGCATAGTAGAAACCAAGGTAGACAAAAGGAGTAGGAACACTAGGACATGGTGTTGGACACACCTCTAAACAACCACCTGACCACAATGGCAGTGACATTGTGGTATATGGTGGGTCAGGTGTGCTCTCTCAATAAATAGGGAAATGATATATTGGTTATTTATATAGAAAATAAAATTTTCCTGAGCTCCACTTTCCATCATACTTTTTCCTCCCCACTCTCAACAAAATATTTAGTGGAATTTAGATCTAAATATAAACTAGAAAAACAGAATATAGAAAAAAAACTTATATGAGAATATCTTTTTGACCTTTAGTAGGCAAAACATATCTATCTATCTATATATCATCTATCTATCTCCTGTTTTTTTAATGTAGGCTCCACACCCAGCATGAAGTCCAACACAGGGCTCAAACTCATGATCCTGCGATCAAGACCTGAGCTGATATCAAGAGTTACACACTTAACTGACTAAGCCACCCTGGTGATCGGGCAAAGGGTATTAAATAAGACACAAAAAATGGTAAATTTGAAAGAAAATAGCAAAATGGCTACATTAACAACTTCTATTCATCAAAAGTCAACTTTAAAAGAGTGAAAATAAAAACTATTGAGTAAAAGAAGATATTTTTAATACATTTATATAATAAAGGGTACATGGTACATATCCAAAAAGTATAAAAACTCTTGCACTTCAATGGGAAAAAAAAAAAGGGTTTAGGAATGTAAATTGGTATTCCCTTTTGGTAAATTGTTTGGCATCATCTATTAAGCTAAAAATGTGTAAACTCTATGACAATTTCACTCCTAAATGTACACCCAAAAGGCACAATATTCACAAAAAGACATATAATTCTATGCCTAATGACCCCAAATTGGAATCAATCAAAATTCCCATCAATTGTCAAATGGGTAAATTGTGGTATATTCATAAAATGAAATACCATTAAGCAGTGAGAATGCATGAACTATCATTACAAGGAAGACGTGACTTTCATCAGTATAATGCTGAGTGAAAGAAGTTTGGCATAAGTAGCTGATTGTGAATAATTGTGATCACTTATAGTTCAGAAAGAGACAACATTCCTCCATAGTGGTAACCAGTATCATCATTAGAGAGTTTCTCTCTGTGTTTCTCTCTAATGGTGGCTAAATTGGGGCATTTGGGGAGCTCCTGTGTTACTGAAACTATTGTGTTTGATGAGGTTGTTTTTCACATAGGTGTTTTATTGGTCTTTGATTTTGGTATAATAAATTCACACAAATGGAGTGACTTTTCTTTATCATACCAGTTCCATGGGTAGAGTCCAACAGCGCTTAGTAGGGTCCACACTCAGGGCTCAGAATGTAGTCAAGGTGTTGGTAGGCCTGTGTTCCTTTCTGGAGCTCAAGGTCCTCTTCTCAAGTAATGTGGATGTTGGCAGCATTCAATTCCCTGGGGATACAGCATGGAGTCTCTACTTTCTTGGCTGTCAGCTAGGGTCTTTTAAAGGTTGTCCACAGGCCATGTCACAATATGGTGACTTTTTTTTTTTTTAAGTATTTATTTATTTGACAGAGAGAAACACAGTGAAAGAGGGAACACAAGCAGGGAGAGTGAGAGAGGGAGAAGCAGGCTTCCCACTGAGCAGGGAGCCTGATGCGGGACTTGATATCGGGACTTGGGGATCATGACCTGAGCGGAAGGCAGATGCTTAACGACTGAGCCCCCTGGGTGTCCCACAACATGGTGACTTGATTTGATTCTTTAAGGCCATAGGAAAAATATGTCTGACTTTAAATATTTTCCTCCAGAGAAGGCTTGGGTCCTTTTTAGATGCCCATCTGAATAGATTATTTTACCCATGTAATCTCCTTTTGGAATAACTCAAAGTCAACTGGTTTTGGACCTTAATCCCATCAATTAAGGACTGTAATCATAGGGATGAATCCCATCAAATTCTCTTGCTTGAGTCTTGTTCACACTCAGGGTGAGTGAGGGAATTATATAGGCCTGTTGACTAGAGGCAGGAATCCTGGGGACAAATTGACATTCTGCCTGTAACAGTTGTGTTCATGGTGAAAAGTCATCAAGCTGTATGTTTATGATGCTCACACATTTCTGTATGTTCTGTATGTTTTACCTTAAAAAGGAAAAGAAACTAGTAAAGCAGGCCAGAAGATAAAGATTAAAGCAGATTTCATAGGATAACTAAGATTTCATAGGATAACTATACTCATAAGACTGAACAAAAGATACCTGATAACTGGAGATACTAGAATGTGGAGAATCAGAGGAAGGGGATTAGTAGGAAAGAAGCAGTTCTAGGGTGATAACATCTTGAGGTGATATTTATTATAGTCCAAATCTTTTGCTTTCTTTTAAAAGGAAAGCAACCTTAACAATTGAGGAGAAGATAAAAAATCTGTGGTTGCATGTATGTGTTTAAATGAACTATGCACACTTACAGCAAATATTAATTATTGAATATTCAGAAGAGTAAGGAGATTCAAGGCAAATTAAGTGAATGAAATCCGTTCTTCAGCAAAGTCAGTTTAATCGGGGTTTCAAGTAAAGATGTTTAATTGATCTGAAATAATTTATTGGTCATCTTGGCAATGGCAGATTCAATAAAGTAATGAAAGCATAAACTAACAAAAAAATTGTATAGATAATGTTTGGAGAGGTAGATGAAGATTGAGACACATAGTAGTTCATAATTCAACCATTTCAAAGTACAAAAGTTAAAATAAAATGAAAAAAACCTTCAATAACAGAAAAGTCATACTTTAAACTATGGTACACCCATACAACATATTATACAGTAAATTTTAGAAAAGTTAGTTTTGCAACCATGTAATATTTCATGGAAATGGTGGATAGTCTATAGACTTAAGAATTTTTATAATAAAGAAAAATAATAAGTTGTATAGAATGCAAAGGAAATATTTTTATTTTTAAAATTGCTTTAAGTAATAAGTGCATGTAAGTTAAGAGAGAAATAAATAGCTCTGTATAAAGCATAAAACTGCAGACATCAGAGGATAGATTGTAGAGCTCTTATGAATTGAGAGAAGAGTTTGAATTAAAAGAAATTCAGAGAATGGGTTAAACAGACATTGTTAATAGTCAGCAAAGACCTTTCTCAGGTCTTTAGAAAAGGACAGAGGATGAGATGGCCAAATCCATCACTTAGTCATTGAGCCTATGTCTATGTAACATTAAGAACTAGAGTTAAGTGTAGAGTAGGGAAAATTCTTCCAATTTGTAGATAATTTTAAATTGAAAGTGCTTTCTTCACAAATATCTGATATCCTTCATTCAATAGCCCTAACAAATGGAAAAAATAAGGCAGTCTTGGACACCATATGTTTTTAGGTGACATTTTCCAAATTGCATAGGTTAATTAAAAAAAAAAAACCTCTACAAGGCTTTATGCCTTTTCATGCCTTATATGTTGCCTACTTTGTAACAATTTAGATCATAATGTTATTGCTTGAAAGTGATCATGTTTTTAATATTTTAACAGAAGAGGGGGCCATTGTGACCCTAATTTTCTACTTTGATCTTTCTTGCTAATATTAAGGTCACATTCCTCACATTCTGTTATCGTGGTAACCTGCAGATATGATGAATCCATTCTCTATAAAGGGATTTCTCACAATGTTTCAAAGGATGGCTTAAGAATTCCTTTGAAGAATAATGCAGTCATGGATTATTTTAACTTTTCCTGAGCTTTATTTTATTCTCCTTCTTGATAGAAAGTATTGAAGATGAACTGAATCTGCATATGAAAAAGATGTCAGATGCAGAATTTTGTTTAAATTAGTAGTGGTATTATGGATTGAGTGGTGAATGTGGTACTGGGCATATGAATAAAAGTGATTAATGATCTAGCTAATCAAAGAATATATTAAAAACTACATGGGCTTCTATCTGCCTAGGGAATTGCTATAGCTTTGAACACTTTTGCATGTATTGAGTATTAAAAATAAGGACTGTCCATCAAATACCTAACTTCTAATAGGCATCAGAAAATAGAATTCCTAATAAAGGCCCATCAGGAAATCAAATCCAAACTCAAACTGAGACAGTCTATGCCAGCATCATTATCAATATTTTCTTAATTTTTAAGAATAATAATGACTTTAATGGAACCAATTTTTTATATAGGAAGGAACAGCTCAAAGAGAAACCTGGTTTTCTTTACTTTTCATTTTGCAGCTAAAATCAACTTAGAAATTACATAGGACTGAAGAGAAAAACAACACTTCCTTCCACAAATCAGAATCATTTCATTGATTAGAGACTTGTAATGAGTTATGAAACATTTCATCTCTAGGTTACTAGTCCAAACACCTGAAGATTAGTGGTGACTAAAAGTTGCTGTAATTTAATGGGTGCTAAGTGACCCATGAGAATTGGTTAGTGGTCTGATTTCAAGTTTTGGGAGGCAAACTGTCATATATCAAGGCTATGCATGTGACAGTCATAATTTAATGCACCAACCTTTAATAAATATTTCTTTGGAGAACTGTCTGCCTCCAATAAGGTAAATCCCATAGGAAATATTAGGAATTTAGGCATTTGCACATCTTATTGCATGAATAAACATATAACTCTATAATTTGTCTTTATTTGAATAGAATTTGAAGAGGTTTTTTATTTAAAAAAAAAACAAATCAAATAAAATGGGGCCAATGCATTATTAAAAGCAATAGATGAATGTTTTCCTTAATTTTTTTTTCACATGCTAGGTTTGGAAGATAGCTTAGTGGCAAGCTTGCCACCATTTCTTCTTCAGTGAAAAGTAGCAGGCAAGCTAAGCACCTTGACATACCCATTTAACCTCTGCTTTGTATCTAAAAGCTGAACATTTATCAACTTCCACAGCCTTGGCTCTTTGAATTGCTCACAGTGAGCATCTGTATTCAAACATATGCCCTGGATAACTACTAAGATATTTTAGCCAGTTTGGTTTAGCAGCTGTTCTGTAAAAGTGAGATGAGCGATTTAATAAGCAACTCTCCTTGACTCTGATACTCTTCCCCCAGTGTATGCCAATCTCAGCCAGAAATGCAGCCTAAGAAGGGTTCACTGCTTGTGAGCCATAAAGACAGGATAATGATTTATGCAGAGGACCATCTTCCAGGCGCTGACAAGCACTCACTGTCCCACACAAGTCATCACTGCTGCTCTAAAGAGAACAGATGGCTTTGCACACACCACTAACAAAGAAGGAATTCTGCACAGATAGCATGAAACTTCACTACTTTTCTGAACACATCTTGTTTGAACCAAGTAAAGAAAAGAACTTGCCAAGATGCAGCCTGCCAAAGTACAGCAAATATGAACCTTAGTCTTGCTCCTAGAAAAACACAACATAGGTTAAAAAAATGTTTTAAGAGATGAATGCAGAAGATGAATGCATATTTGTTATTTCCTATATTAAACCAAATAGATAGTCTCACAATATGAATCCAAAGTAAATTGTCTGGTATATTTGAAAGGTTACGACTGTGAAACTATCAGACAAAATTCTGAGCTAAACAATATAGTGACCAGTATTTGTTCATCTATAAAGTGTTTGAAATGCTTCATAATTTAAATAGATTTGTATTTTAGTTGTATATTTTAGAAAATATTTTTAAAAGAGAAAATAATAAACATACTAATTAATAATGTTTTTTGGTGTTCTGTGTAATGATTATTCAGGGAATATGCTCCCCAACAATGTCCCCATAGACTGTGCTTCTGTTAAGATGTACCAATCTGTTTTCATTCTATTATCACGTGACAACATATTCAGTATATTGGGCCTTATAATATATTCCAAAATGTATAGGCAGAATGTGACTTTATTCAGAAAATGTTACTTGTTCATCATTGGATCCTGGAAACGTGTGTAGATCACATAGCCAATTGTGGACCAATGTGGCAAAACAATATAAATGTCCATTTGAAAAACAACCCGAAATTTGCAATTGGAAATTTTGAGTCTTCTGTATAACATTGTTAAAAAAGATTGGGGAGCGGTGTTGGATGGCAGAGTCACTTGAGCCACCGACTCTTGATTTCGTCTCAGGTTGTGATCTCAAGGTTGTGAGATTGAGTCCCTCTAGAGGCTCTGCACTGAGTTGGGGCACAGAGTCTGCTTAAGCTTCCTTCTCCCTCTGCCCCTCCCCACATCTCTCTCTCAAATTAATAAATCTTAAAAGAGAGAGAGAGATATTAGGCATTATAGCCACCATTAAAACTGGCATTTTGATGACTTTGCAATCATAGCTTCCATGTCTTCTCACCCCTGGCTACACAACACGTAGTTCCTGTAACACTGGCATCTGCATCCTATAGGGACTTTGTGGAAATACATACTTTCAGGACCCACGCAAAACCTACTAGATCAGAATCG